>CM062265.1:38915308-39052808 GCA_031216635.1 Dissostichus eleginoides | reverse complement strand
AGTGTGGGTAGATCGCATGGCATTGAAAAAAAAAAAGGAAAGAAAAAAAAATTAATTTTTTTTTTTTTAATTTTCTTTTTTTTAAAGTTAGCCTATCATCCATCCTTACTATGGCATTTGCCACTTGATTGACGTACAGGTAAGCCAGTCTGAGTTGTATTGTGCCATACGGGTTCATGCAGTTATGAGGGGGCCTCACCTCTTCATCTGAAGCGCAAATGCGGCGCACTATTATGCACTTATGCGGCGCAATTAGTGTAAGCGCGCCACAGTTTATCCGCCGTTTACTCCACTAGCACCCCCCCTCCCCCCCCCCCTGCGCTCGCGACACAGATTGGGCAGGGGCGGCCCTGTAGGTAGATCTTTTGGGCTTGGTCATTTTAAAAGTAGCTCCCAAGCTGAAAAAGTGTGGGCACCCCTGGTATATTGCAAGTGCAATAAGAAGCTACAGGGACGTTAATCTACGTCGGTAATATTAACTTTATTTAATACAACATTTACGGTACAAGATTTACATCATACAGCCCATGTAGTATAATAATTTACAAATGATGAATTACAGCAAACTTGTGCAATATATCCATTATTACAGCTCCGTGGGCTGGCAGTAAGGCGATATGGGTCCGTCCGTAACATGAACGTGCCGGGCGGCGCGGTCCCGTGGGTTAGATGCGCGTTCATAATGCAGAGGAAAATAACTCTCAGAATAGCGTTATTAGCACATTTTACAACTTGAGGACCGAATGTTTTTAATAAGGGCTATACAAACGTTCATACTGGGTAGTTTATTTAGTTTAAAAAAAATTATCCAACGATTTACAGACCATTCTTTCCCAATGTAAGTCAATGGGAAAAAGTGTTTCCGGGCCCAGCAACCTAAAGGAAGTGTAGTACCGCTGTTGGCGCACTTCCTGGGGGCTTGGTCTGCCCTCGCTGAAAGGAAAACCTCCAGCGTGACTTGAGACCGCCCCCGTGATAAATAAATTAAATTATAATGAAGCCAGCTGCAATGGATCATTGATCCACCAGGGGGCGCAGTGGGGTTCCACACTGGAGCTCATGTGAAATAAACTCTGATACAGTAGATTTATGTCTGGTACTATAGCGGATATTTGTTAAGATCCATGTCACGGATAGGATCATATTCTGTGCTAAATAAGAGACATGTAATCATTTACAAAACATCACCATGTTTTTATTTAACAAAATAATGTTGTTTAATCCACGTTGGCGTAAGTACAAAACCATCGCTATGTTTTTCCGTCAGGAAATGCAGACCGGCTCATACAAACGATTTTTAATCATCATCCTCACGATCATTTAATGTATCATATGTTCGCCGAATTGACATGAAAGCACTAATACATGTAGTTTAATCCACGTGAGTTTACAACTACAAAAATAATCGGTTTGTTTTTATATCACATCCGACGGGAGGAAATGCAGCCCTGCTCTCGATTTTTAATCCTAATTTAATCATCATCTTCACCACGATCATTTATGTTTATGTTCGCCGAATTGACATGAAAGCACTGACAAATATGAATATACTGTAGTCAACTTCATTAAAACGTTATTAACGTGCCTAAACTCAGTAATTCACTAAAAATAGGTTTATATTTTAATGGAGCCTCGTCATCTCCCCACGGGCAAACAATAATATGTACAGTGTTAATAGTTGACTGTATTATTAGTGTTTAATATTACTGCTATAACAATCACACATTGAGTTCATTGTGCAATTCGTTGTACAATGTTAAAATCAGACCGTTGTTTTTTTTTTAAACAGTCTGAATGAAACGGCAGCTCTCAGGTGATCAGCTGTGTGTTTACACACCTAAGGGCCCATCAGCCACAGCTCTCGAGCAGTGATCTTCTCTTCCTCTCTGCAGCAGAGAGCTAAGCGCTGTCAGACCGGACCTAACCCTAACCCTGAAAAGTATTATCATCTGAAAATAAAATGAATCATTATGTTATTAGTAATAAATACATATAAGTATTTTTACAACTTGTATTTAGAAATACTCCGTTGTAATTATTGATGCATACATGTGTTCATCCATTCAATGTGGCATCTGCTATAATGGGGTTAATGTATGATATTACTTAATAATACAATACATTATAATATATGATATGATAATTACATTTTAATTGGATTCATTTCTTATTTCATAGTTTCTCATTATTATTATTTTTATCGCTGATCTTATTTTTGATTTTATTAATCTGTGTGAATCTGTGCTGTCCTGTTTTTCACTCTCACCCTGTTTCTGTTTGAACTACTGAATTTCCCCACGGGATTAATAAAGGTCCATCTTATCTTATCTTAATGTATAAGTTGATTTACTTCGATCTACTGTACTGTGTAAAAACACCCCAACAATATTACAAAAAATATACTGCATAAAGCAAACTATTGTAAAGGTAAAAGTATGAGCATAAAAAATAAAGAAGTGTAAACATTTACATTATTATGATTATTTAATATATAAAGACTATATATTATTGAATTACAATTAAGATAATAAGATTAGATATACTTTATTTGATCTAAAATATTGATGTTTTTTCGTTATAGTAGCCTGTGAAAACCATAACAAATAAGTGATTAAATGCTACATTATTCACCAAACACAACTGCAGAGCTGCAAACATTGCAAACAGACTAAGTTCTACAACACCAAGTTGTCTTTGTGTATTTGTGAATGAAGCTCCATCTCATGGTTAAATCCTGTAATTGAACAAATGGGGAAATTTGGCAACGCCCTCTAGCAATTTGGCAATGCCCCCAGCCACTGGGATCCGCTGGGTTTTTGGTTGGGACACACCCATTGGAGTCCTATCTGGAGTGCTACATCTGTATACTGCAGAGTAGCTTGTGGATTTAATCCAGGTGGAACTAAAGTCTGATTTAACACTTGATTATATTTCACATCATTCATCCAGATCTGTAAAGTAACTAAAGGTATTAAATACATGTAATGGACTAAAAGTACACCATTTACCTCTGAACTGTAGTGGAGTAGAAGTACAAAGTAGCATCAAAGTCAAGTAAAGTACAAATATCTCAAAATTGTACTTAAGTACAGTACTTGAATAAGTGTACTTAGTAACTTCCCACATCATGTGATAATGTCTTAGTATTTGATCCTTCAACTTGGCGTCAGGAAATGCAAGGACTTCACAGTTTTGGCAACAAGTTTTGGAGAAAGCAAATCGGAGGCTTAAAAAGAGACAGGGAGGTGCATCTTCATCATCTTCATCATCAGCATGCAAGAAGTGTAAATAGAGGACAGTGAAGGAGGACCACGCTTCGTGTGGGGTGAGTACTGTAGGAGCCAAAACGCTGATTTATTATTTTGATTATTTAATCATTTAATGTATGTAATGGAGTATAATTGATTGGTGTCAGTTGATCGTGATCCGCAGCCACGGTTGGGCGGAGCAGCTGATTGGTGCTGCGATGGCCTCAGCTGGTTAAAAGAGTCCTGCTGATTATACTCTGTGTTCTATTTTGGTTGTGAAGCCACACGGTTTTTTGACCGCTGCACTGCAGAGAAGATACGATTTGTTTATTTAAGTGACGAAAACTGTTTCAACATCGTCTGGTAAGATACCTTCATTTGTGTTTAAAGAAGAGAACGAACAGTGAATAAATGGAAACGATAACATGGAAATAAATGTACCAAAAACAAACAATATATCTCTGAGTGATGTGTGAGCTCGTCGGCCAGCCGCTAAAACCAAAGAACAGAAAAGAGCTTAAGAAAGGTGGAAAGATTGCTCTTTTAAGTACCGAACGCTGTCTCCTGGTACTCATCTGAGTAACTCACAAAAAAAGTTATGTGCACCCGTCTAACTACATATGTTCACACAGACAGACAGGGACACACACACACACAGGCACGTGCACACATAGACATCAAAGTGGGCTTGAGCCCCTGCCCTTTTTCTTCCTCCAGAGAAAGTGCCCTTTTTTCCCTCTTTTTTAAATTTTTTATAAATGAATATATATCTACTGCTGTTTGCGCACAGTTTCCCTTTCCAACAATATATTGATTGAATACAAAATTAAAATATCAGGTCGGGAGATTAGACTGTGAAGTTCCGTAGCTCCCCCCTCCCCCCCCTCCCTCCCTCCCTCCACGTCTCCTGCACAGCGGTGCGGACATCGGCAGTCCCTTCAGACAGACAGGTAGCAGCACCTCCCACTTTACTGTCCCATGTTATGCCGGCTTTTCTTGGGTTATTTTGAAGGTGAGTGGTGATGAACACATTATTAAACTGCAAGTGCCTCGAGTTTACAGCTAATTAGCTAAAAGACAATAACACATATAGTTAACTAAGGTAGGCTACTAGCTAATGGATAAGTTAGCTTAAGGTTTAGCTAAGGCAATTTATCATGGGCATACAGGCTAATGTACTGTACTTAAGGGGAGACACTTAAAGTGAATACAGTAAAATGTGTATCTAATAACGTCATCACAATCGCCACATTGATATGCAAATTAGGCGTTAACTAGGCCTAATTAAAATGCGCTAATTTGCATGCAAAAACACAGCTGACAGCCGCAGTGAAACTCCAGCGATTAGAGCAATGCGAATATTCGCATCGCGTCTGTTGTGAACGCAGCATAATGCAGTTCATTCTCTAATGTAATTTGATAACATGAAATCTGGGAAAGCTGTAGGGCCAGATGGCCTACCTATAGATATCTACAAAAAGTTTAAATATAAAATACAAACTCCCCTCTTAACCTGTTAAGCCCGGTGCCCCGGGGAACATCTTGCAAGAAACAGCGTTTGAGGGCTTCTTAACATTTAACAAACTATGAATGTGTCATACCCACTTAACGGGAAGAAACTCAGCTACCTGACGATATAAACCATTTTTACCAAACAAAACACAAGTCTAACGCCGAGCCTCTGAATTAGCACTAAGCGAAAGAGTGCTAACGCACTTAGCACATAACTCACGGTAGAAATATGTTATACTTCATCGGATCTGCACAAACAAGATATCATATGAAAGCTGAGATTCCACGGATTCCAATGGTATAAGTATCATCACTGAGCGACCAAAACTCGCGGCAGCGAAAGCCAGCAAAGACAACACACAACTTCACTTTACGTAGCCAAAACGGCAAATATGTCTTACTTTGCTGTTTTCTGATCAAAAGTTGTGTTCAATGGCATTAAAACGCATATACGCGCTGCTGAAGGTTAATCCAATGTCTCTGTGTCACTTTGAAATGATTACTGATGATCCATCATCATATTTATGGCAATAAGCCTAGTTTTCAGTATTCAGTTTTCAGAGCGTAACATAGCTTTTGGTTTGGGCAAACTGCGTGCGCATCACTCTCACTCCTCAATGGTAACGTGTAGGTGGATTTAGGAACTTCCCTCGATTCTATTGGCTCTAACGGTTCAAAAGTGTCAATCACCAAAATCGACCAATGGGTTCCAGAGATATGGCAAATACACCCTAATGGTTTTTTTTCTAAATCTCTCTAAAAAGGTCAAATGTCACTTGTTTTGCATCAATCTTGATACAGGGTACTTATTATATGTTATAGTTTGGATTCCTAAAGCTTTTAGTCTACTATCCCATCATTCAAGGGTGGTCTTCACTATAAGTAATGTGTTTTCTTTGGACGGACACTATAATTTACATTTTTTTACTATGTTCAATCTGAATTTACTTTAAAATAAAAACATCTATATTGATTCTGACTTTTCTACATCCAACTCACAGGTTTATCATTGCTTTGAGAAAAAAGATTATTAATTTACCCCTTTTAGAAGTGAAGTTATAGTCATTTGTTCTGGGAATGTCATTTTCGAGCCTGAGACCTGAAAAACAGGCTCAGGGCTTAACAGGTTAAATATGTTGCTAGAATCTTTAAAAAATAAAATCCTTCCACCATCACTGAGAGAAGCCTTCATTACATTGTTACCAAAACCAGGGAAACCCTGCAATAGATGCGAAAATATAAGACCAATAAGCCAGGTGAATTCTAATTACGATCCTATGATGGAATCAATTACAAGCACAAGTGATAGATGGAAGTATATGCCGATCTTTTTAATTGGGAGAATTAATATATAAAAAGTGAACATACTCCTCAAGTTGCTGTATCTATTCCAAAACATCCCCCTGCCTCCTCCTCCAAACCTATTTTCAAAGTTAAGGAAATTATTTTTGAATTTTCTGTGGAACGACAAACGAGCCCGCCTGCGCTTGGCCCTCCTGTATATGCCCTATGATAGCCTGTCCTAACCCTCTCTGGTACTACTGGGCAACTCAGTTTGGGACAATTATGTTTTATTTTACAAACGACAACCCCCCTGCCTGGAGAGGGATGGAGTCCAATGTTTAGCGTTACCTCTTCCCATGTATTTGTACTCAACTAGTGTGAAGAAACTTTAAAAAAAACAACTAACCCTATTACTAGGAACATGATTAGAGTCTGGCATGAAGCGAGGAAGTACTTGGGCGAACCTCTCTCTCTCACGTTTTAGTCCAATTTGGGGAAATGATGACATTACTCCAGGCAGAGCTGATAGTGGGTTTAAGATTTGGTCAGATACGGGGGTACAGAGAATTCAGGATCTATATAGGCTCAATGATGATAAACTGATGTCGTTTGAGGAGCTTGCAATCAAGCACAACATTTCACGGAAGCATTTTTTCAAATGTTTACAAATTAGAAGCTATATTGGAGCAAACCAAAAACAATGACTAACTATACCTCCATACTCACCACTAGAGAAAATATATATAAAGGGACTGTAGGGGAAAAACTTAATTTCTGCACTTTATAACTTGCTTATATCTGGCTCCCCTGAGTCCTCTGAAGCTAAACTTAGAAATTGGAGGTAGGATTTGCAGGAAGACAATTGATGAGTGGGAAGGTGCCTTTAAGAAAGCTCAATCACCAACAGCGAATACCCGTCTTAAGCTCTTCCAATATAACTGGCTGATGCGTATATATATATTACTCCAGAAAAGCTAAATAAATGTAATAGTATTATCCCAAACACATTTAAAACATACGTTTTAAATGTACGTTTTAAATGTGGAAAATCTAAGGGAATAGGTTTTCATTGTGTTTGGGAGTGTACCAAGATAAAACGTTTTGGGAAGAGGTAAAATGTATGATAGAAGATATTTTATCAATGCAGTTAACCATGGACCCCAAGTTTTTTTTGTTAGGGTGTTACCCAAAAGAACACAACATAAGGAAGAAAGAACAAATCTTTTTAAATGTATGTCTGCTACAGGCAAAACGCATGATAGCACTTTCATGGAAACGTTTTAACAGTCCAAGTATTGGAAAATGGCTGAAAGAACTGTCTGCATGTGTCTCATTAGAGAAAATAACCAATTCAATTAAAGGAAGACAAGAACTATTAAAAAAAGTATGGGGCCCTTTCCTTAACTATCTGGAACATGCAGATCTAGAGAGTACTCTGGGTCAGCAAACTGGAGATGATTAATGTCCCTCTGCTGGAGGAAGGATGGAAGCCTTTCATATCTGCCTACATGTTTGTATATTTATAGGTCATTTAATTGATTTATGGTATTTATGTGACTTTTTTTACTTAATTTTGTTATGTCTTGAGGATGTTTGTGTACGGTCTTATATATTGTCTATATATGCAAAAAAACAATAAAGAAAAAACTGGCCCAACGTACCAGGACGAGTAGAGTCCCTTGATGGCTTGCTCCTCATCACTCCAGCGAGAGGGGTTCTCATATTTACAGGCTTTTCCTCCACAGGCCATGGAACACTGCATGTGACCAGGGATGACATGCCTCAGGGTTTCCCCCATCTTGGTGTACTTTGCTGTAGGGATCCTAGCATTGGCTTTCAGAAAATCAAACAGAAAGAAAAAAAAACATAACATTTAAATAACACTCAAGCCCTGAATGCTAAACACTTTCATTTTTTTTCAGTCTGTGTATCTATTCGCGTACTTCTTTATTGCCATTTTGATACCGTGTTACTATGAGTCCCGGGATGTTGCAAGGATAGCAATCAAAAAGTTCAGTGTGTAAAGCTGGAAATTATTCCCTATAATAATCGCCATCCTGGCTACCCGAAGTAGCGCAACCAGCCACGTTGGCTCCGGTTAACACGGCGCTATAAATCAAAGTTATACATTTGTAATCTTTTCACTATTGAATAAATTACCTCTATGCTGGTGTCAAAAATAAGCTACTGTGAGCTTTACTGGGTCAATTGAACAGTCTGTAATGGTCTTGTTTCTAAACGAGAACAATTCTAGCTAGCTGAGGCTGAGTTGACACCGACAGCCACCGTTCCTCTGTAGCAGGAGGAGGTGATCTCCAGGGCTGAGCTCTGCTAGCGCTTCAGGACATCCAGTAAGATGCCTGACCCCGGGATTCCACCGGGTCCGTCTGCGCAGCGTTATGGCTGCGCCGCGGTTTTGTTCCTCCTACAGCGTCAAACCCCACCGGGCGCGTTTCAGAAGCGGAGTGTCTTGCGTGCCGGCTCGCAGTTTTTGTTGATTTGGGAATATTTCCTGGACAGGCTACTTTGTACAAAGTTAATAATAATTGTAATAGTCTAGTTATAAACGACATAAATCAAAGATGTGTTGCTGTATTTTAGTGGTAAAAAAATGCATTCATCATCATAATTATTCTATATATATATATATATATATATATATATATATATATATAGGCAAATTTACACAGTGCCTGTAAACCGGAGGAGAACGCTGGCATTTCTCCTCCTACTTGAAAGACTACGGAGGGATAGGGTCTGCAAAATTAGTTTATTTTGGGGATTGACTGGATGCTCTGACCGTTCCACTTCCTGCCCGGCGCTATGCAACGCCCCGCCCCGTGTCGAAAATAGACCAGCCGCGTATTTTTAGCGGAGCCCAGCACCGAGACGCTTCTGGGACGCTTCTGAGCCGTAACGCGGCGCGTCTGGTGGAATAACACCCATTGACTAGAGTGGCCGCGATCGCTGTGAACGCCGCGGCGCAGCCGTAACGCGGCGCAGACGGACCCGGTGGAATCCCGGTGAGGCTAAGTGCCTCTGGTTGTGCCTCCTCACGCTGCCTGCCATCTCTTACCCTAACCCCCAAAGGAGTGGCGTTCTAGGCTCAGATTGATCAAAGAGAGGCAAATTAAACTCGGTACGAATGTTGCACACACACAGACAGATACACAACACAGATCTGAGGAAAGCAGCTTGTAAATGAAAGAGGAAAATACCCTTTTAATGTTGGTTACAGTATGGGGGCCCCCCTGAAATGCAAAACCCGATAGCAATTATTGTTCACTGTGCTTTGAGTGCTAGTGTGCATTAAGGTTACCCTAATTTACAGTCGGCAAAACAAAACAGAAATGTACTGAATATAACAATAATGTATGAAATATAACAGAAATGTAATAAAGTGCGAAACATCTATTCATTAATTTCAGGTTATAAACATCAATTATAAAAGTGATGTATATAACTTTATACGTGATGTTGTTTGATCTCAATAATATAATATAAAGAGGCAATCATGGTCAGGTATTTTTCCCTTTATTCTTATTCAGTCAAATAACTAAGAATAGAACAGTTTCCACAGTTTTATAAGGTTATTTGTAGCCATTATGCATATTTTTTAAGATGGTCTAGGAAACTGCAAAGGAGACACATTGTCTGAGGTCCAACTCAAACCTATTTGAACCTTTTTCTTATGGCAGGGATAGGAGACATAGGAGAGAGACAGGACATATGAGAATTATTTATAAAATCATCTACAGCTGTGACTGCATCATAAAGAATGGAATTATTAAAAAGAGAAATACCTTTTAGGGTAAGATCTGTGAAAACGCATGATCACAGATGTCTAATTCACCAAACACTGTATAACTAGCATCGATAGGAAGGATGTGCTGCTTGTTTATTGTAATTGTATAAATAAGGTGGATAGATGTTTCTTAACCTGTAAAGTAAGCATTAAATCATTTAGTAACAAACCTTTCAGATATTACATTTGATGTTTCCTAAATCAAGTCTGGAGTACTCCTATATCCACCTTACACCAAATGTCCTGCTACAAAAATCCTGAAGAAATCTTGTTGTTTCACCTGAAAGATTTGTCTTGAAGCTGCAAATTGTTACGCTGTCACATTGCCTCTTGTCTTAACTCTTGTTAATTTATTTTTCAACGGTTCACCAAACCAAGTGTACAGTCCTGTGCCATTGCTTTGAAAATAAAAGATCAAGCAGCTAGTCGTGTTGTTTTTGTGTAGAGCTTTCCTACCCGTCTCCATCTCTGTGCTGATCTCTTCGCCACAGGCTCCTCTCGTGGAGTAAGGCAGGTCACTCAGAATGCTGACACCAGCTGCCATGGCAGAGGCTGAAATATGTGAATAAACATTGAGTGTCAAAGGACGGTGAAACAAAAATAGGAAAGATAAACAGCTCAACACTCGGAAGCTTAGGTAACAAGGTGCACACACAAATGAGATCTGAGCAGCCTGAGCAGCGTTGCCTGGCAAGATAACCCACGGGGGAGAGAAAAACGAGTCACCGTGTCAGCAGCTCATGTGTCAGTGTGACCATTACACCTCTGGGAGCAGGTGGGCCGGGCCTGGGGGCCACAGAACCACCACACTGTCTCCAGCAGCAGCCAGACACAACATGAGCATCATCACACTCACCTGCAACTACATTTCAATAGATTCAGTGACCACTTAAAAGACTTCAAACCGCACATGAGATGTTAGGTAAAATACTCCCGTTTCAATGGGCCACACGCATCAATAATCAAACGAAAACATCCATCAGCTAGTGTGCAGCTTCAGGGCAATGCTTGTTGACTTGCATCTGATTTATGTAGCCTGGTTAGAGTTGTTTCTCACAGAGAGTAATTGAACTACAGGGACCAACTTTCTCTCACATTATACACACAGCTCTAATGGGCCTCATCAATGGTGATGCAGAAGTGAAACTCTGCACCTTTACAGCTCCTCACTGTGCTCCATTAACAATTAAGCAGGTTCGCTGTAGTTCACTGGCTTACTTTTTGATGGGCAAATGATTCCTTGACCACTGCTTTTTCCTTCCTTTTAGATAAAGTCAATAAAGTTGGCTTGATTTAAGAGTAAGGATTGTTTACAGTGAGTTTACTATAGAGGTAATAGCATACAAACAACTGAATGGAATTTTACATTGTTACACTTTCAACTACACCTCTTTGTGTTATATAGAGCCGAGGTTCTTAAACTTTGTCATGTCCCCCCCCCCAAAAAAAAATGTCAGGGGACCCAGCACCTGTTTTTGGGACCACAGGCCACTGTGCACTTTCACACGACAAACTAGTTTCACCTGGACTTAAAACAAGAATCAAGGAAAACTGTAACCCTGTAAAAATAAAGTATACAATCGCCCAGAAAGTCTTAGAAGTTACTGCAATACATTCTAGAATAAATTAAAACTATAGTAAGTAAACTAAACACTTTGCTTTATTTTGAGATTTTGCACTGATACATATTTTGACAAAGTTTTGTCAAATTTCACATTTCAAATCTAAAAATGTCATGATAGTTCATATGCACCTTGAAACCATGTTCAATACCATGCTTTCATCCAACACGTCACATTCTATCCTGATTCATTAAAGATCTGTAACCAGCTTTTGGGGAGGCAGACACACCTGAGATCTAAGCAGAATATGAAGTCAAATGTTGATGTATGTGGCAGAAGAAATAAAGTTCTACTTGGTGACTTGCACACATCCTCTGTTTTATTGTTTTACATTAAACTGTGTGCACAATTATTAGGCAAGTGAGTATTTTGACCATATCATAATTGTTGTGCATATTTTCCAACTCCAAGCTGTATGAACTTGAATGCATATTGGATTTAAGCATATCAGCTGATGTGTATTTGTGTAATGAGGGAGGGTGTGGCCTATGGAGATCAACACCCTATATCAAGGTGTGCAGAATTATTATATCAGGCAAAATGGGCCAACAAAGAGATTTAACTGACTATGAAAAGTCAAACATTGTAACATTTCTTTCAGAGGGATGCAGCACTCTTGAAATTGCTAAGATATTGGGGCGTGATCACAGGACCATCAAACGTTTTGTTGCAAATAGTCAACAGGGTGGCAAGAAACGTGATGAGAAAAAAAAGACGCAAATTAACTGCCAAAGATCTGAGAAGAATCAAACATGAAGCCACCAGGAAGCCATGATCCTCCAGCGATGAGGGTGACTCTTGACGGACCAGATGGATGGGCCCGTGGCTGGATCAGTAACGGGCACAGAGCTCCACTTCAACTCAGACACCAAAAAGGTGGAGGTGGGGTTCTGGTATGGGCCGTTATTATTAAAGATGAGCTAGTTGGACCTTTTTGGGTTGAAGATGGACTCAAAATCAACTCCCAAACCTACTGCAGTTTTTAGAAGACACTTTCTTCCATCAGTGGTACAGGAAACAGGAAGAAAAAAAATATTTATAATCATAATGTATCATAAACGTGCGACGATTAGTCGACTAATCGCCTTAATTGATGACTATTGGTCGACTACAAAAATCTTTAGTCGAGGGCAAACCTAGTTGGCAGGATATTACCAATCACAAACATCAACAAGTGCACTTTCACCGGAGCGTCATATTTCACAAATGAACAGTAAACTATATTATTAAACAAATATGGAGAAGTTAAAGACATAATCCAGGCTAAAACAAAGAAAGGTGCAGCTACCAAATGCAGAAAGGAGAACTGAAACAAAATCACAATGAGAATGTGAAAATTAACTGATTTAAATGTAACTACCCATACGAGTATATCTGACTATTTGGTTACTTGATTAAATGTATGTGCTGCTTAGGTCTACTCTCTCAGAAGTGCTCATACAGTTATTAACAGCATGAGTTACACACTATAGTGTCACCCACGTGAAAACACCTGTGTTAGGTCTTTAGTGTGTCCAGCTTTTAACCATATTATTTTTTATATTTAATAATAGATCAAGCCCAAATAGGAAAAGGACATTGGTTCCTATTATTAACGGGCCTGTATCTTAAAAAAAATCAACCTGTTAATGTGTTAGTGTGAAGTTGATGTTTTACCATCCCCTAAAGGGCACATAAGTTGATTGTTAGTGTTAACCACAGACAATGGTGAATTATGTCCTAAGTCCTAGGAGGTATAAAAGGTAAAGGTGTGGGCATGGGAAGACCCTCTGTAACCCATCATATCTGTTTTGTTTCACCTTTGACTAAAATACCTCAATAACTTAATAATAAACCACATAAAGTGATGTTAACCTAAATGTGCACATTTGCTTTCCTGGCATAGGTCTCCAAACAGATCATGGCTCTGTCTAGAAACTGCGTAAAGACGTAATCATACATGACTTAAGTATTATCAATGACCAGACTGAATTATACCCAGATCAATGTGATAATAACTTACTGGACTCAATGTTAAGTCCTGTCAGAGACACAGTAAGTAGGCTATCCTTTAGGACTTGACTGTATACTACAATGCCATGCAGTTTGCCTCAATGATTTAAAATGTTACTAGTCATTTAGCCTATATAATTAGCTAGCACAAACATAGGTCATGACAATGATTCATTTTAGCTCCCTGTTGATTTCCTGCTCCCTGTGACAAAGACGTTTTTAGTAGCTTAACGTTAAGGTTTTATCTCATTCTCTTTTTTACGTTATTCCTGCATAGGTGGTTACTGCAGTGATCTACGGTCCCTCTAAGAAAACCCTGCTGTCCCCTCCGAACTGTCTCAATTCCAAACATATGCAATGTTAATCCCCTACGTTCCCCTACCAGTAGCCTGTACTAGAAGCAGGTTTTGGGGTTTGCAAGGTATCTTCAGGGTTAACTCTGTTTTCTCAGTCCTGCTGGACCACTTCTTACTGGGGAAGATCGCCATGGTAACTCATGTTGAACACCATCCATCCATCCATCCATCCATCCATCTTCTCCCGCTTATCCGTGGTCGGGTCGCGGGGGTAGCAGTTCCAGCAGAGAGCCCCAAACTTTCCTTTCCCTGGCCACATCAACCAGCTCTGACTGGGGGATCCCAAGGCGCTCCCAGGCCAGCGAAGAGATATAATCCCTCCACCTGGTCCTAGGCCTACCCCTTGGTCTCCTCCCAGCTGGACGTGCCTGGAACACCTCCCTAGGGAGGCGCCCAGGTGGCATCCTTACTAGGTGCCCGAACCACCTCAACTGGCTCCTTTCGACGCGAAGGAGGAGCGGTTCAACTCCGAGTCCCTCCCGGATGACTGAACTTCTCACCTTATCCCTAAGGGAGACGCCAGCCACCCTGCGGAGAAAACCCATCTCGGCCGCTTGTATCTGCGATCTCGTTCTTTCGGTCATGATCATGTTGAACACCAGGCATGGAAACACTCTTTAAACTTCCAAATGCAAGGAAGAAGGCTGGCAATAAACCGCTAAAATGTGTAAACTAAAAGAATAATCACTTAGCAGGCTTAATTAAGGACTTCTTAAAAATAAATGTTGTAACTCAAGACATTGTCACCACTTTATCGATGTGTCATAGTTGAAAAATAATCCAATATATACTCTGTCTGTATTTATTACGATGAATGGTGAACAGGCCGGGGCAGCTCATTACTCTGATGCTCAGATGGAGGAAAGCCATCATTAGTGCATTTCCAATGACACATTACATGTCTTTGAAAACAGAAAGAGGGGATATTTACAGAACCTGGACTGTATCGTTTGAAGTAAGATGATAGTGAATAACAGCACAATCAATATGTATTTTTAACAATAATATTGAAGCTATTTAAAAGCACAAATGTCCTTGTTTGGTAAAAGATCATCTGTGCCTGCAGGTGTGTGTGTGTGTTCACTCAGTGACAGAGAGCAGCATCCTGTCCTGCTCTCACCGCAGCTCATGTGTCCATTAGCCTGGCAGCACAGCTCAGCGTTACCGTACAGTTAGTGTGAACGCGTATCCTGCTCTAGAAAAATAACGTTTAAGTTAAACCGTTGAACGTTGCGTAACGTAAGTGTTCGTAAACGTTGTGGTGCTGATGCTGCCAGCCGAACACTTAACGCTAACGCTAGCTAGTTAGCTTACTGGACTGTCTTCACTGGGCTAACGTAGTGGCTAAAGAAGGGCGAACTTACCGAGTCCGGGTCTTTATTTACAATATCGGACAAATTCGATTCATCTCTCTGAGTCCATGCTTGTTCGATCGCTGGCACCAATCAAAGCGGGGTTTTACCTCTAGCCACATCGTTGGGTCCGCTAAGTACAGCTCGCTTAGCTCACTTAGCAACCTGACATGTTGTCACGGTCCAGTGGCGTCACGTGACTGCACAGAAGCAGTAGTGAAGAATCGAGATGTTGATGAATGGAAAATAGGGTTAGGGTTTCTCACAGTATAAACTCATTATAGCTCATCAATGTTTACAAAAGCTATGTTTGGCCTTTTTTTCAGACAGGCTGTTTTACAGAAGTCCAACTTGTAATTTTATAGGATATTGACTTAGTTAACTTGACTATCCTCTCTTCATTACTGACTAGCACTGTACTTAGTGTGAGTAGAATGTTGCTTTTGCCCATCAGTGCTATGCTACCCAATGTTATCTTTACACACAGCGTTATAATTGACTATTTTCAAGAGGACTCCTGTGGCAAATTTTTCAAATGCAATTGTTTATTACATAACTTACATTTATGCATGTGCGTGTATATTGCACGTGTGTGTATATAAAACAGTGGAAAACTGAATTTCCCCCTCGGGGGATCAATAAAGGTCCATCTTATTCTATTTTCTTCTTATTTCTTTCATTATTCTTTCCCTTATTGCCTTTTCCTTCTCATGTCCTACATGGTAATGAAACCCATCAAACTTATAAAATAATATAAGTAATTATAAATATTACTAAAGGGGTGGAAGCCCTGGTAGCATGTAGTTACAATGCATGACCCTGCACTTTCATAACTGCTGTCTGGATTAGCACATTTTCATTTTATATTAGAATCCACAGTCATAGAGGCTGTAGATGCATTGTTGCAGTTTAAAGGAGTTTTTATCACCTCTCAAAGTTTTGAGGGTTCTTTTAAGAAGAAGAAGATGGACCTTTATTGATTCCCAGAGGGGGAAATTCAGTTTCCACTCTGTCATACAGGTACATACAGTACACACAGTACACAGTTTTTACAACATGCACATACATATACAAATACACACATGCAGTTGAGAGGTCAGATGGGAGGCAGGCAGTCTAGCCAGCACCAGTGAGCAGTTAGGTGCCTTGCTCAAGGGCACTTCGGCAGTGGCCCAGGAGGTGAACTGGTCCATCTCCAGTTCCAGTGCACACTCTGTATTTTTTTGTCCAATCGGGACGTGAACCGGCAACCCTTCGGTCCAAAGTCCAATCCCCTACAGACTGAACCACTGCCTGAACCACTACCATTGCCTATCATAGAGGCATGATGCTTATTCAATCCTATACAAAATCATTCACATGCTGCAATGGTAGATTATCTTAAAAATTAAGGATTCATATATTTCGATATTTTCCCCAGGATTTGATGGTTAATGTGTTTGTTAATTCAATGATATTATTAAAAAACTATAGCTGAAGAACTCCTTCATGGTTTACACAAAGATGAATACTAGCTGAAAACAAGATATTTTTCTATTAAGAGCAAGAGGTAAAGAAAGGAAAACTCTGGAAAAAGCTAATTGAAGGACATTCAGCTACAGCTGGATAACACAAGTAAACCCAGGGTTAAGGCTAGGGTTAGGCTATATAGCTAAGTTGTCATAAACTGTTATTTCACTCTTGAGAAAAGGCATTTTGAAAGGTCATTATTTATTATTCAAAACCTGCATTCCTATCACTCGTTTAACTTTGGATCATAAGATCTTGGCCTAAGTATATTTAAGCAGTTTAGTAAAAGGGCTGGACTCTGTTACATTTGAATCTCAAACTTGATTCACGGAAAACAGAATAATAATTTAAGATTCAAGATTCAAAGGTTTATTGTCATAACATACACAACTACGATGTAAATATGTAATGTATAAGACACTTAGATTGCATGTTTCTCAACAGTGCAATTTACAAGACATAAAAAGAAAATATATAAAAAACAACAATAAAAATATAAATAGTGCAAGCTCAGGTATTAAATGGTCTTATGGACTGTGGGATGAAACTGTCCTGATGCTGCGGTACAGCCTGCCAGACGGCAGCAGACAGAACAGTTTGTGGCTGTCTTGATATTCCTGTGGGATTTCTTCCTGAGCCGCTGGGAGTAATCCTCCATGTATGGCAGCTCTGTCCTGCTGATGTGCTGTGCAGTTTTCACGACCCTCTGTAGAGCCTTACGGTTGAGGGCGGTGCAGCTGCCGTACCAGGCCGTGATGCAGCCGGTCAGGATACTGTCTATGGTGCACCTGTAGAAGGTCAGGATGCTCTCTATGGTGCACCTGTAGAAGGTCAGGATCCTCTCTATGGTGCACCTGTAGAAGGTCAGGATACTCTCTATGGTGCACCTGTAAGGATGCTCTCTATGGTGCACCTGTAGAAGGTCAGAATACTGTCTATGGTGCACCTGTAGAAGGTCAGAATACTGTCTATGGTGCACCTGTAGAAGGTCAGGATCCTCTCTATGGTGCACCTGTAGAAGGTCAGGATCCTCTCTATGGTGCACCTGTAGAAGGTCAGGATCCTCTCTATGGAGCACCTGTAGAAGGTCAGGATCCTCTCTATGGTGCACCTGTAGAAGGTCAGGATCCTCTCTATGGTGCACCTGTAGAAGGTCAGGATGCTCTCTATGGAGCACCTGTAGAAGGTCAGGATACTCTCTATCAGCGAGGGAGGCAGAGCCTCACCTGTCATACTCCAATGTAACGGAAAAACAACTAAAGAAAAACTAAATAGTAATAATAATTAAAACTGCGGTCGCAGAAGTGCGCGCAGTGATGAGCGGGCCCTCGCGTCCGTGCGCCTGTCGGGGATGGTCGGCCGGTCGTCCCGGCGTCAAGCAGACGCGCGCGAGTCCTCCGAAATGAGCCGTTTGTCATTTCTCTCATTTTGGCGTCCCAGGCTCCCAGGTCCTCCGGCAGCGACCCGGAAACGGATGTCGGCGCGCCGTCTCGAAGGAAAACAAATTTCTCTAAAGGCTCGTCGAGGATGGATTATCGAGGAGGCTGTCTGGAGGAGCCGTAACCGAGGATACACTGATTTAGAGGAGAGAGGAGAGAGGGGAGAGGAGAGAGCTGGAGGAGCTATAACCAAGGGTACACTGATGTAGAGGAGAGAGGAGAGAGGAGTCTCTCTGGAGGAGCTATAACCGAGGGTACACTGATGTATCCTCCGGAGTCGATTTCAGGCAACAGTGATGTTTGAAAGAGGCGTGACGCATGGCTGGACTTATGTCAACGAAGCACAGCGCTGCAAACTGTTCCCGTTGTGATTATAAGTTATTTAAGATGATCAAATGTGCATCAGACTTTCTGCCCTTTACCGTTTGTTTACTCACTAATCACATCTCGCCTGGATGTTAGGCTATTTTTTTTTAATACAACTGCTTTCATTCAGACGCGATGTTTACAGTGAGAACAGCAATAACATATGTAACAGGCCTACATTGCACACTTTATTTGTATGCTTTAGTAGATATCTACAAGTAAAGAGTAGATATTATTCATGAAACCATATAGTGTTCACATAATAAAATATACAAGGGCTGTAGCCTGATATACATGATATGCTTTAGGAGCTGTATGTTGTATTGTACAGTGTTGTACAGTGAGTAGGTGTGTGTTGTGGAGTGTTTAGGTGTCTGTTGTAATTGAATTTGCCGCCAGCAGAGGCGGTGTGTGTGGTGGGTTAACCCTAACCCTAACCCTAACCCTAACCAGTTATGAGCATTTCTTTGTAAGCCCCGACTTTTTGCAAACAGGTTTAGATTAATGACGGCCATATTTATCGACTGAACATGCTCATTTTCTACGGTAATGTGTCTGACCCTCCACCGATGCTGTATACTAAGTGTGGCGTTGAAAAACAAAAAATGGAAATGTATGGTAATATTTCACTGTTTTTAACATTATGCTAATTAAAAAAAGTAGTACGCGGAGCTTAGGGGTTCAAGGAGATAATATGTAGAGTAGGTCCACCCGAATAAGTGTGCAAAATTTCAGGTCATTCAGAGTTAACGGTGCGACTTTGTAAATGTTTCCATAATGGAAATGTAGTAGTTTGGATTAATGTATTCGTCAAAAATTGTACATTCTCCGTTAGCTTACGAGCTCCCCGTTCGAGCGAATGACTATTCCTTTGCAATGTAGCATCACATTGGATATGCGCTTAAGTTGTCCTAGATAGGAATTTTTCCGATCATTTCCCTATGAGGAATTAGCGAAAATGTGCTTAAAATGCATGAAAAACGCACATTTTTCAAAATGGCTGACTTTCTGGGGGGCGGGGCTAATGAAAAAATGTACTCTGCAATTTTTCATGACATTGGCTAGGGGCTGAACCTTTCCTACATTGGAATTTTTCCGATCATTCCCCTAGGAGGAGTTCGCAAGAATGTGCTTAAAATGCATGAAAAACGCACATTTTTCGTGAATATCGGAAAAACTATATTTGAGTAATTTGGAGTAGTTTGGAGTCATTTGTGACATGTAAATCGTCAAAAATGGAAAATTCTCCGTTCGCTTACGAGTTCCTCGTTTGAGCGATCAACTATTCCTTCCCAATTTAGCATCACATTGGATATGGGCTGAACTTGTCCTGGATTGGAATTTTTCCGATCATTTCCCTAGGAGGAGTTCGCAAGAATGTGCTTAAAATGCATGAAAAACGCACATTTTTCAAAATGGCCGACTTTGTCGGGGGCGTGGCTAATGGAAGCTAATTAGAAATATGTCCGCAATTCCATGACGAATGTCTGTGCCAAAATTTGTGAAGTTCTGAGAAACTATATGTGACTACCACACAATAGGGTGCGCTAGTGAGCAGTTTTTTTTTTTTTTTTTTTTTTTTTACCATTCTCAAAAAGGTCGTGGTCTCTGACGTGTGTCCCAAGTTTTGCGTCCGAAGCTCATTTTATGCTATCGCAATTTAAAAAAAATGTATAGGCCACGCCCACATTCTGCATTTGTTGCGACACTTTAAATCTCAGTTCGTAGTCACCCCCAGAGTATGTGTAAAAAAAAGAAAAAAATATTCGTCCATCCGTTCTTGAGTTATAAATTGGTAGTGTTTTTGGCGCCCCCTATTGTCCAAAATGAAAATGCTTTGGTGTGCCTATTCCCGAAGACAGACTGAAGCTATCCACCAAAATCTGTGATATATGGATACATTGTTGATGAGTTATGAGCATTTCTTTCTAAGCCCCGCCTTTTTGCGAGTACGTTTTGATTAATGGCGGCAATATTTATCGTCTGAACATGCTCATTTTCTACGGTAATGTGTCTGACCCTCCACAGATGCTGTATACAAAGTTTGGTGTTGAAAAACAAAAAATTGAAATTTAAGTGAATATTTCACTGTTTTGAACATTATGCTAATTAAAACAAAATAAAAGTAGGCGGAGCTTAGGGGTCCAAGAGGATTATTTGTAGAAAACTTCCACCCGGATATGTGTGCAACATTTCAGGTCATTCGGAGTTACGGTGCGACTTTGTAAATTTATTCCGAAATGGGATTTTGATAGGTGGCGCTAATGAGCAGCAGGGCCGGCCCTGACCAATTTGCCGCCCTAGGCGAGATTTTAGATGGCGCTTTGCTGAACACTTAAACATACTACTTCTGGGTAGCGAAATATTTGCTATCAATCACTTCAGTCTTGGTTAAAGGAAGATTTAGTCAAAATCCAACCATTAAAATACTACAGGCCTCAATCTCACACCTCTACACCTTACCTTAGCCTGACTCTCCTTGTCTTTCTTGAAGCAAAATCTATGACATCATCATAAGACAGCTGTTTTGAGACCACATGGTTAATGCTTATGATGGATAGTCCACTGAGACGTTCTTGTCCCATAGAAGCTCTCAGGTAAGTTTTGACCAGTTTGAGCTTTGATAAGCTTCTTTCAGCAGCAGCCACTGTAACAGGAAGAGTGGCAGAGATTCTCAGAGCAACCCACAAATTGGGGTACATTTCTGTCAGCTTCTTCTCATGAAGGAAGGTCAATAGTTCCATGTTTGTCATCTTCTTTGATGGCAAATGTGGAACATTTTGCATTTCTGCAGCAAGTTCCCTGCCATCAATGTCTGGTTGTCCATCATGGGTCAGAGCAGAGCTCAGGGTTTGACAGTGCTTTGGCAGTTCTTCGTTTGATGTGGTGAGAAAGTTGATGAGCACTCCAAACTTGTCATTTACCTCTTCAAGGTGCTGAAATCTCTCATCAAGTGAAGAGAGGGCTGTATCCACAACCACATTAAAAAATGTGATTTCCATTTTTTTAAGTGCATCATCAATAGGCTCATCTGGAGACTCATAACCAAACTGCCGTTTTGTGGATCTCAACCGCTTTTGTTTGAGAACAGACTCCACGTTCATCTCCTCACACATCTCCTTTGCAGTTGTCTGTGCATCAGAAAATCCAGTCCTTCTGTAGCAGGTGAGGGAATCTCCTGTTTTCTTCAGCAGGTCGACAGCCACATCTAACTGCATGGAGGGTGACTGCATCAGTTTGCTCACATGCTGGATCTTGTAGAGGATGTCATACCATATGGTTGTGCAAATGATAAAACGGTAAGATCCAATCTCCTCAGCCAAAGACTGGGCTTCAACTCTCACCACAGGGTCTGCAGTTGTTTCCCTCACCTCCAGAAGAGCCTCTCTGATTTGCCCAGCCTGGAACTTTACTGCCTCAACGCTTTTTATCCTGCTTTCCCATCTGGTCTCTGACCACGATTTCAGGGTTGTTTTGACATGTTTCAGCAGGATGTCCCATCTATGCGTGGAGGCCGAGAAGAGTTTGTACAACTTTGTTAAATAGCCAAAGTAGCCTATAGCATCTGGTGAGCTCTTTGCAGCATCAGCTACCACCAGATTTAAGGTGTGAGCACCACAAGGGACAAAAAAAGCTCTTGGGTTCTGCTGAAGCAACCTAGCCTGAACACCTTTATTCTTACCCTTCATGTTGGCACCGTTGTCATACGACTGTCCTCTGCAGTCCTCAAAGGGGATGTTAAGTTCCTCCAGCCTTTTGAGAATGAGCAATGTCAAACTTCCCTGTTGACTGCCTGCCACAAGAAAGCCCAGGAAATGTTCTTTAACCTGTGGTTTGTCTTCTAGCGATACTATCCTGACAATAACAGAGAGTTGTTCTTTATGACTCAGATCAGGAGTGCAATCCAAAATGATGGAGAAATACTTACACGTTTTTATCTCTTCCACAATTGTGTCCAGTATTTTAGAGCTGATTGAGTCAATCAGTTCATTTTGAATTATTTTGCCCATATAATGTGTGTGACTGCCAGCTCCACTTTCCACCCTACCAACATGCTGCTTCATGACTGGATCGAATTTGGCCATAAGCTCCACTTCTTTTAAACAGTTGCCATTGTCTGGTTGGTTTAATGTGTCTGTGGACCCCCTCAGAGCCAAGTTTCTCTCTGCTAAGGACTGAATTATTGCCACGAATCGGGTGAGAACGTCGCGCCACCTATTTCTCTCAGCCTGAGCAAGGGCCATCTCTTGCATATCTATTGTAAGCCCCCTGGCAAGACGGACGTCTAACTCCTTCCATGTTGCCATGTTTGTGTTGTGCTCCTTGCTTTCTTCATGTACCTTGAGCAAGTGACTTGCATTTTTCCAGTCCTTTAGTCCTTCCCTATTGAGTTTGTAATTTCTCTGTGAAAACATTTTCAGCAGAAGCAGTGCAAGCTATCATTCTTTTTTGAATACATCAACCAGCTTCTTTTGATTTTTTCTCCGTTGATTAAGACTCTGTTAAAATAGTCCTGCTGACACCTTCTCCCGTCTTTTTGTTTGGGAAAGATAAAACTAGGTTTCATTTGATATGGTCCACTCTGAACAAACTCTGTCCTGTCATTATCAGTAAGAACAGATGGCCAGTCGGCAGGGTCTATTGGTGAAGCCTTTATCCCTGATGCTGTATAACTTGGCTCTGCTGAGGTGGAGGGGACAGGAGCGCTTGATGCTGTATCACTGGGCTCTGCTGAGGTGGAGGGGACAGGAGCGCTTGATGCTGTATCACTGGGCTCTGCTGAGGTGGAGGGGACAGGAGCGCTTGATGCTGTATCACTGGGTTCTGCTGAGGTGGAAGGGACAGGAGCGCTTGATGCTGCAGGGCTGGGCTCTGCTGAGGTGGAGGGGACATTAGCGCTTGATGCTGTATCACTGGGCTCTGCTGAGGTGGAGGGGACAGGAGCGCTTGATGCTGTATCACTGGGCTCTGCTGAGGTGGAAGGGACAGGAGCGCTTGATGCTGCAGGGCTGGGCTCTGCTGAGGTGGAGGGGACAGGAGCGCTTGATGCTGTATCACTGGGCTCTGCTGAGGTGGAGGGGACAGGAGCGCTTGATGCTGTATCACTGGGCTCTGCTGAGGTGGAGGGGACAGGAGCGCTTGATGCTGTATCACTGGGCTCTGCTGAGGTGGAAGGGACAGGAGCGCTTGATGCTGCAGGGCTGGGCTCTGCTGAGGTGGTATGAGGCCCAAAACATTTCAAAAGTGCATCTGGAGAGAGAAGAGAAGTATATGTGACCATCAAGAGATGCATTATATTTGCTAGACCTAAGACATATTATAGAAATCAGAAAACAGGAGCAGCTCACAAAATAATTAGAATATCATGGAATATATTGCCTCCATGTAGAATTGATGCATTTATCTCTGCAAAAGGAGCCCCGACCAAGTATTGAGTACATATTTGAATAAACTTTTCAGAAGATCGAAATATCTGTATTATAAATCCTTATCTAATATTATACTAGATACAGGATTATTGATTTTCATGATCTGTAAGCTGTAATAATCACAATTAAAACAAAAAAGGTTTGAAATATTTCACTTCATGCATAATGAATCTAGAATATATGATTAATTTGTTTTATTAAATTAAAGAAAAACAGTTCTATGATATAGTTATTCTTTTAGATGCACCTGCAGATTCTGCGACTTACCAGATGGCAAAGAAGCAGCTACATACATTGTAATATAGCATATTAAAGATAAAGGCTAAGGTATGCAGTATTTACATTAGTGACAAGCATTTTAACACTGATGTAAACGTTACACTATTGATTATTGAACATACTTTAGACAGCATAAACTGTAAGGCAATACAATTAAAGGCCTACAACTATAAATTTTGAGGGGATGTAAAAGGAATCATTTTAATGACTATCATTATTACTACTAGCCTATTACTACAAGCAGGGCAAACATTGGCTCACCTCAACAGATATAGTAGATGATATATAGCAGGTGATGTAACTCTTTCCAAATGTCCCTGAATTTAAGGTGGGAGTAACGGTAATAATTGACGTTAACTCTAAATGTAACTATTGATTAGCAAACAAACGACCTTGCTATTGTCTAAAAGTAAGCTAGTGTGGTGACACGTTATGGGACATAATTCACCATTGTGATTGTTGTGTTGCAACCCGGACTCGTTAGTGAGGGTACCGGGGTTTGAGGTTATTGATGCTAGCTTATCATACAATGCAGCACATGTACTTACCTGAGAGTTATTAATGGATAATAAAGTGTGGAAGTCCATTCTGAATACCCCGCCTCCGACTCCCTTTCATCGGCACTACACTGGTGACCCTGACGTTTTCGCAAAAGTTTCCGAAGACTCATTGAACATGGCTGATAGCAATGTTTTTGTAAAGTTGCCGGAGTTTTGGGAGCACGCCGCGGCAGCATGGTTCGCCCACGTGGAAGCGCATTTCGCCTGCAGACAAGTCCGTGATGGGGACTTGAAGTACTACCATGTAGTGGCAGCGCTGGGAAGCTCCACTTCATCCAGGTTGGTGGATTTATCGCTGCTCCCCCGCACCATGGCAAATATGAGGCGATTAAGGCTCTCCTCCTTAAGACATTTAGCTTATCTGCTAAGGAGAGAGCCCGCCAGATTCTAGACATTCAAGGCCTGGGGGACAGCAGACCGTCTCATCTCATGGAGAAAATGCTAAATCTGCTAGGGGGGGAAGATCCCAGATTTTGTTCATGGAGATTTTCCTACGCCACTTGCCTTCCCGGGTCCAGACGGCGCTGGCCAACACAACCGTCACGGAGCCCCGTGCCTTGGCTGAGGAAGCGGACCGTTTTTTCCTGGCTACACAACAGCCCGGTGCAGAGGCGTTAGCTGTGACGCTCAGCGGCCCATCTACGGTCAAGACGGCATGGCGGAGGCCGGACGCGGCAATGTCAAGCCGGCGTGGAGACACCGGAGAGTGTTTTTACCACGCACGTTTCGGGACAATGGCGAAGAAGTGCGTCGCTCCATGCAGCTACAAACCTCCGGGAAACGGAGGTGCCGGCGCTCAGTAGTGGCCCTGAGCGTCGGCGGCACGTGCAGGCTTCTCTTTGTCAGCGACAGCATTTCGGGGAGCCTGTTTCTGTGTGACACGGGCGCTCAACGGAGTGTGGTTCCCGCGTCGAGGGAAGACGTCGCTCGGGGAGGGCACGGACCGCGGTTGACGACGGCTAACGGCGGTCCCATTCGCACGTACGGCGTGAGGCCTATGTGTTTGTGCATCGGAGGACAGCGGGATTTTGTGACAGCGGACATTTCTTTTCCCCTCCTCGGGCAGATTTTTTGTGTGCTCATGGACTCTTAGTGGACGTTAAGAATAAACGCTTGGTTGATGCCTTGACGTTTTCCTCTCTTGTGTGCACACTCGGCAGCGCAGCGTACGACGGGCTGTCGGGCTCGCTGTCGGGGTCGGACATTTTTCTCAGACTGTTGGCCGAGTTTCCAGACCTGTCGCTGCCCACCTTCTCTGCGCTCACCACCAAGCATGGCGTGGAGCACCACGTCACTACCGAAGGTCCCCCTGTCTACGCCAGGGCCCGGCGGTTGAACCCTTCTAAGCTAGCTGTAGCGAGGGCGGAGTTTGCAACCATGGAGCGCCTGGGCATCGTCCGCCGCTCCGACAGTCCTTGGGCCTCTCCTCTGCACGTCGTTCCCAAGCCGAACGGGGATTACCGCCGACTCAACGACGCCACTACGCCTGACCGTTATCCGGTGCCGCACATTCAGGACTTTTCGGCGCATCTGGCCGGTGCGAGGGTGTTTTCTAAAGTGGACCTGGTGCGTGGATACCACCAGGTGCCCATGCACCCCCTGGACATTCCCAAGACAGCAGTGATAACGCCTTTTGGACTTTTTGAGTTCCTGCGGATGCCTTTTGGACTCAAGAATGCCGCTCAGACGTTCCAGCGCCTGATGGATTCGGTGCTGCGGGACCTGCCGTTTGTGTTCGTTTACCTGGACGACATACTCGTCGCCAGCGCTTCAGTGGAGGAGCACCTGTCCCACCTCCGATCCCTTTTCACGCGGCTCGACGAACATGGATTAATTATCAATCCTGCAAAGTGCCAGTTCGGGGTGTCTGACATTGACTTCCTCGGGCACCGCGTCACCAAGGGCGGAGCGGCACCTCTGCCGGCGAAGGTGGAGGCTGTTGCGGCTTTTCCTCGCCCGCTCACAGCCCGGTCGCTCCGGGAGTTCCTGGGGATGGTGACGTTCTACCACCGTTTCATCGCCCGAGCCGCCCACATCATGCGGCCGCTGTATGAGGCTTTGAAAGGCAAGACCCCCGTCCAGGCGATCGACTGGACAGCAGAAGCGGAGGTCGCTTTTACTGAGGTCAAGACCGCGTTGGCTCAAGCGGCTTTGCTGGCACACCCATCGCCCACGGCTCCCATCTCCATTACCACAGACGCATCGGACTACGCCGTTGGTGCGGTGCACGAGCAGTGGGTGGATGGCGCTTGGCAGCCGCTCGCCTTTTTCAGCCGTCAGCTGACGCCCAGGGAACGCAGGTACAGCGCTTTTGACCGAGAGCTCCTTGGACTTTGGCTTGCCGTGCGGCACTTCCGTTTTTTGCTGGAAGGCCGTGAATTCACGGCGTTTGTCGACCACAAGCCGCTCACGTTCGCCATGGCAAAAGTGGCTGAGCCTTGGTCTGCACGCCAGCAGCGGCAGCTGTCTTACATCTCGGAGTTCACCACAGACATTAAGCACGTGGCTGGCAAATCGAACCTGGTCGCAGATTGCCTCTCCAGGGTCGTCATCGGGGCCGTGCAGTTGGGCCTGGACTATACCCGCATGGCGGCGGACCAGGTCACGGACCCCGGCGTACAGGCCCTAAAGGAGGACAGCTTGGGGCTGCGTTTGGAGGACGTGGTTTTCGGTGACGCAGGCGTTACTCTCCTCTGCGACGTCTCCACAGGCCTGCCGCGGCCGGTCGTTCCCGCCGGTTGGAGGCGCTCCGTTTTCGAGGCGGTGCACGACCTGTCCCACCCCGGCGGTAAGCCTTCGGTGCGCTTGGTGGCCGCGAAGTTCGTTTGGCGGGGACTGAAAAAGGACGTGAGGACTTGGGCTGGTGAGTGCGTGGCTTGTCAGCGCGCTAAGGTGCATCGCCACACAAAAGCTCCTTTGGAACGTTTCATGGTGCCGGAGAGGAGGTTTGACCACGTCAACGTCGACCTAGTGGGTCCATTGCCTTCCTCTCAGGGTTTTTCCTACCTCCTCACCATGGTGGACAGGACGACCCGTTGGCCGGAGGCGGTTCCTCTCGCGTCGACGTCGGCGGCTGACATAGCCCGGGCTTTCATTGCGACGTGGGTGTGTCGTTTTGGCACCCCGTCGGACATTTCCTCTGACCGGGGTGCGCAGTTCACGTCTGAGCTCTGGAACGCCGTGGCGTGTGGTCTGGGGGTTAAGCTTCACAGGACAACCGCTTATCACCCTCAGGCTAACGGCCTCTGTGAACGTTTCCATCGCTCCATGAAGGCAGCGCTCAGAGCCGGCCTGAAGGACGGAAATTGGGTCGACAAGCTGCCTTGGGTGATGCTGGGCCTGCGGACCGCGCCCAAGGAAGATCTGCAGTGTTCCACGGCTGAGATGGTCTACGGCCAGCCGCTGAGAGTTCCAGGGGATTTCCTCCCTAACGCATCGGTTTCCTGGTCGGCGTCGGCACAGCGGGTTTGCCTGCAGGACACCGCCGAGACTTTTGCTCCGATTCCTACTGCCCAACATGGTACTCAGGTGTTCCGGGTTCCCGCGGATCTCCGCTCGGCGGAGCACGTTTTCATACGGCACGATGCGCACAGGGGTCCTCTACGGCCTCCTTACGACGGACCTTTCCGTGTTTTGGAGCACGGGGACAAGAACTTCGTGGTCGACCTGGGTGGTAAGGCCGAGCGCGTTTCTGTAGACCGGTTGAAGGCGGCCCATTTGGATTTGGGCCAGCCGGTGGTGCTGGCACGACCTCCGCGACGGGGGCGTCCCCCGGCCTTGGTCCCTGTCACTGACTTGAGGCCCGTTGTTCCGGTCTCGCCTCTCCCGGAGGCCGCATATGCGGAGGTCGTTTTCCCGACTCCCGTGCTCAGGAGTCGTGGGGGTCGACCTGTCGTTCCGCCCCGCCACGCAGATTTTGTTTATGGGTGAATTCTGGGGGGGCTTGTGTGGTGACACGTTATGGGACATAATTCACCATTGTGATTGTTGTGTTGCAACCCGGACTCGTTAGTGAGGGTACCGGGGTTTGAGGTTATTGATGCTAGCTTATCATACAATGCAGCACATGTACTTACCTGAGAGTTATTAATGGATAATAAAGTGTGGAAGTCCATTCTGAATACCCCGCCTCCGACTCCCTTTCATCGGCACTACACTAGCAAGTTAAAAGTGTTCCATCAACAGTAACTACGATCAATTTTTTTACTTTGTTTAATCATCATCACATTAACGTTACTGTACCTTTGTCTTTCTCCCGTTTGTCCTCCTCCTCTTTTCTTTTCTTTCTACCCCGGGCACCAGATAACTTTGTTCTTTTCGACATGCTAATTACCGTCTTTGTTTTCTTCTCCCGAGTCACAGCAGGTCAAAGGCGGCGGGTCAAGTGTCAGTCAGTGACACTTGACCCGCCCCCTCGCTCCTTGAGGACATAAACAGCCTGCGGGGCTGGGGCAGTTCAACTTACCTGATTTAAGGGGGGGTGGGGCGCCATAGTGTATGGGCGCTGTACGCAATATAGGCGTAGTTCTGTTAAGATAAGATAATAAGATGTACTTTGTTGATCCAAAATCGGGATATTGTTTTATTTTGAAAAAATAAAAAATACATTTTCGGCGCCCCCCTGGCTTGATGCGCCCTTAGCATTCGCCTATACTGCCTATGCCAAGGGCCGACCCTGAGCAGATTGGAATATTTAACCCATTGACTCCAGAATATCACATTTTTCACCGGTCCTGGCGTCCGTGCAAAATTATACAACTTTGTGAGCATCCTAAAGCCCTCAAAAACAGGATAGAAAAATTGATTAATAATAATAAGAATTCCACCAATAACAATAGGTTCCTCGCACTTCGTGCTAGGACGCCGTTGGGTCCTAGCGCTCCGTGCTCGGGCCCTAATAAAATGTCTCCACTGATCTGTGTTGTAAGTGTGATTTATGTATGATTCCAATCGCCTTTTATAGTCAAAATCAGCAAATTTGCCGAGCTCCGCTACAACTATGGGGAGCGATGAGAAGTGAGGCAGGGACGAGCTCTGCCTAACGTAAGCCCACAGTAACTGGCTGGAGCGCGGGCACTAATTTTGCGCGGGCACTTATTTTGTGAGCGCGCTCAAGCCAGTTACTGTGTGGTAAGGTGAGGCACAGATGAGGTCTGCCTCACCTCAGGTGCGTCACCCCACAGAAACTGGCTGGAGCGCGGGCACTAAGCGCATGCCTGTTACCATCTCACTGTAGGTCACCAATGTCATGTTTGTAGATCCCTTTATTACATTTATCCTCGCCATCCATAGTCTCTAAATAACTTATTTCACGTATATATGATATTATTTAGGCTCGCTGGTCTCATCATACAACGGCAATGAAAAAAGCACCAGGGGAGGAAGCCATAACCTCTGCCGCACTGAAGGGGGCGCACGTGAGCCCACAGGTTCTTGTTGCTACTGTTATTCTACGCAGAGACGGTAGACGCAAACAACAAGCTAGACTTTTGAAACTAGAGGAAGATAAGGAGGACTTTTACAAAAAAGTAATAGAGATTGTTGTCTAGAAGGATAGTATGGATTTCATCTTCAAGTCAAGGTAAGACCACAATTGTAATGAAAATGGGATCTTACTAAGAAAGAACAATCCAATATTTAGATTTTGGGTATCCTTTTGTTGAACGGTCTGTTTAAAATGAATCGAAACATAAGACTAAAAAAGCTTTTGAAAATATCTGAATATTTGGATTAAGGTCAAAATATAATATTTGTAAATCTGACTCTGAAAGAGTCAGTGCCTCACCAGCCATGAACCTCACCGCACGTCACTGCTCTCTATGGTGCACCTGTAGAAGTTCAGGATACTCTCTATGGTGCACCTGTAGAAGGTCAGGATCCTCTCTATGGAGCACCTGTAGAAGGTCAGGATACTCTCTATGGTGCACCTGTAGAAGTTCAGGATACTCTCTATGGTGCACCTGTAGAAGGTCAGGATGCTCTCTATGGTGCACCTGTAGAAGTTCAGGATACTCTCTATGGTGCACCTGTAGAAGGTCAGGTTACTCTCTATTGGCGCTTTTCCTCTGCAGAGGCCTGTACTACGAAGCCTGATTTTCACTTAGCGAGCTAACTTCAGGGAAAACTCTGGGTTTCCGGTCCTACGACGCTGGTTCACTTCTTACCGGGCTAGATCTCCATGGTAACTTATGCTGAACGGCTAACCTGCTCCGGAGTTAGGTTCTAGGATAAGAGATCAACTCAGTGAAAGCACCGCCTGCTGACCAATCAGAGCTCAGTGTGCGGAGTTTAAAGCTATCAAGTCATATTACAGGATAAAGGAAATACAGACGGCCGGCAAAAATCAACTGACTGTGTGAACGTGAAAATGAATAGAATATCACCTCCCATCTTCAGAGCAATCTGACTAATATAACATTAGCGTTAAGAAAGCTTACTTAAATATCTGCCACAACATAAGTAACCGGATACGTAACATTACGTACAGTCCGCGGCACTGTGAGTGCAGACGTCGATGTGTCCCATTATCATTCATATCACATCATATCACATCATAATGTATCATATATTCCCTTATCTGAGTCAGCTTCTTGAGCCGTATCTGGCCGTGCAACACTCACAGTGTCACATACTGTATGCAGAAGTATTATTTTAAGCACAAACACATTAAGTTGACGAAACACTCAAGTCAAATGTAATTAAAGTCAGATCCACTCGTGTCTTAGACAGGGCAGTGATATCATAATCCTGTTAATGTACGCATTCAAACACTTTTTTTTTTACGAGCTGTATTCACCTTGCAGGTGCAGCTATGTTGCTTTTATCCTGGATAAAGTGTTTAAGTCATGGATGTTTAAAGTTTAACTTCTTCATATTTGTCTAATATTATAGTTCACTTTTCATTCAGGAAGTATGACGCTGCGCTGTCAGTACGCTTCTCCATGTTTGTGATTGGTCAAATGTTGCTAACCCCTCCCCTTTCATGTGAATGCGCACTCAGCCAGACAGAGAAACCCTGGCTTGAGTTACCGAGTTGATAACCAGCGTCGTAGGACCGCTTAGCGAGAGCGCGTTTGTTTTGGATTAGGTAAGCCGGGTAACTCAAACATATCCAGGGTATGTTGGACTGGATTCATAGTACAGGCCTCAGGACTGAGTACGGTTTAGTTTGGTATGGTTTGCCTTGGTAGGCCAGGCTCAATTTAAGCTGCGTTTCCATTACAGTTAGTAACTGGGGTAGTAACTATAGTAACGACGCAGTGTAGGCGGGGCCATCGGCTCTTCGGCGGGCGGAGCAACGCTGCGTAAAACTGCCGTGACGTCATCTTCAATGCGACACAACTCACAAACACCCTAAGAATGGAGAATATGGAAGCGATCGTGTACTTGGTTCTTGATTTTTATCACAGCAAGGAGGAAAACTTTGTTTCGGGAAAGGCTGCGTATAGCAAGACGAAATATAGAAGAAGCTAACAGGAGAGTTTGGGCAATCATACAACGCAGCAGAGACGACAAGACGACTCTGATCACTTCAAAACGACAACGCTACTTGGTAAGCTAACGTTCGCTAACTAGCAATGTGTTTAGGGTCACGCTCACTATACGACCAGTGTTTCAAGTATTTCATTAATTGTAGCTACCACTTTTACCTATTCAAATATGTATGCTTTTTTATGTGTATTTCAGAAGTTATACATTTGCAAAGTCGCCGCCGCAGACCATGTGCTTGGACGTGGGGGGGGGTGCTAGTGGAGTACTTCAGGAAAGTCAACGGGGGGGGGGGCTAGTGGCGTACCGTGACCACAGAGCGTGAACGTTGTGATCAGCTGTTTTAGCGCAGTTCTCCAGTGAAGGGGGGGAGTCTCCCTCCGCAGCCGGTTGGCGTAGTTTTGGCACAATTCCGTTGTACAGACCGACGTTAACAGCAGCCCTGTCTGTGCACACGGAGACCGACTGTCGTCCGGTGATGTAACCGCGCCTTCTGGAAAAGCTTCACAAGTACGTCGGTCCGCAAATGCGCTTTGTGACACAAGTGACGGTACGCATTACAGATTGTTGCCACGCATGCGTACCTGCGTACCAGTTATGTGCACCCCTGGTATAGCAGCAACAGCAATAAGAATGAAAAACACAGGACAGGTACAGGTCACATAAGGATATAAGAAGACAATACATAAGTATAAACAGAACAACAGTAAGGATGAACTAAAGACAGTTCTGGCCCTAGATGTTTACAATGATTGTGAAAGTGAATTACATTATGTCCAGCCTGTTGATAATGAATATAAATATATGCATACATATGTGTGAGTATGTACAAATATACAGTCATGAAGTAAATGGATAATTACAAATGAATATAAGTATGAATAAATATGAGACCAGTTTAAAGTGCAAAAATCAAAAACAAAGCACAGTCCAAAATAAGTGGAAAGCAGTGCAGGTCCATGTGTCTGCGGCACAATAGTTAACAATGAAGAATATACAAGAATATATTAGGATGTCACACACAATTTTACTAGCTGCAACATTAATAGTGATTCTTACTACTTTTACTTTTGGTACGTTACTTTACTTGTAACAGAGCATTCCTATTGCTTGTTTTACTTACTGACGATGATCTAAAGGTTAAAAAAAGTCACAATTCCAGTCATTTTGCCATGCTTATTTCTTACTTAAAGGTGGGGTATGTAAGTTATTTCAGAAACACTTTTTTTTATATTCCATGGAATGCTCCCGATAGCAATGAATATATGAAATGCTTTGACAATAAATACATTAAAAAAATTCATCTGTGGAAGCCGTAGTACTGTCAAAAGCACGACCAATCATTTTAGCCGGCCCGGCTAAAGTAACTGGATGGCCTACCTGCCTGTCAGCCTTCAATCTGTGCACAAACTTATCTCGTGCCCTCATTGGTCATGTGCACGTTCGTGTGTGTTGGAGGAGGGGCTCTGTAAGGAAGAGGCAGATTTTTTCCGGTTGTGTATTTTCAAATTCTAGCGCACTCGAGCTGGTTTCTCCAAAATTACATACCCCACCTTTAACTCTAGAAAACTGGACGTAAACAATGGTGTTAGCAAACAATAGCTCTAGCTAATGCTATCTGTGCTAACCGTAGCTCTTCGGGGCTCCATAAAAGCATGGGTTGTCGAACATAAATGTAAGGATAAAACTTGTTTGTTAGAAGTGAGCTTTACAATAGATAGGGACACAACGCTTTCAAGCAAAGAACAGAACGTTAGCAAAAACGTACCATCCTGCATGGCCGTTGCCAAGTCCAGGCGTCGTTTTGCGTTGCGCCGTCGAGCTCCCGCTGTATTTTTTCATCCGCAACGAGATGGAGTAACGTCTGTACCTCGTCAAACGACCACGGCGTGTTTTTGTTATTGCTGCCATTTCTTTATGGATTTGTTGACGGTAGCTCGTCTGTTTTAAAAATGGTGCTTATGCGACGCTTGGGGACTGTCTCGCACAACAATTGTGACGATTCTCTCTGACCAATCAGCAGCTGGGAGTGTTTACGTCACTAGTTTAGCATATTTTCAGCTCGGTAGGAACCTCGATTTTGGAGGGCCAGAAAAAAAGTGAAAACGTTCCTGTGAGCCAGTACTACCCCTAGTGGAAAAGCAAAAAAGAGCGGGCCGGGCCAAACTAAACCGTACTAAGTCCTGCAGTGGAAAAGCGCCATAAGATGCACCTGTAGAAGGTTAGAATTTTTGGGGACAGGAACGATAGTGGAGTGTTTGAAACATGTGGGGACAACAGACTGCAGCAGTGACCTGTTGAAGATGTCCGTGAACACCTCTGCCAGCTGAACTGCAAACACCCTGAGAACACGGCCAGGGATGCCATCAGGTCCAGGAGCCTTGTGTGGGTAGGGTGGTTCTTAGTGCAATGTACATTTTCAAATTCATTTATTTTAAGCTCCAACCACCGGAATTTGTTATGATAGTCAAGAAAACTCTCCTGGTGAATTTTATTCAAATTCCAACAACATTTACCCCTCCCTCATCAACCTTGAAGTTTAGCCTCAGTAGCAGCACCGTGGCTGCTGGTGTGGCAGCCCAGGTCGATGAGGGAGGGGTAAATGTTGTCAGATTGAGGAAAAAACTCACCAGGAGAGTTTTCTTGACTAATAGAATGAATTCTGGGGATTGGAGCTTAGACTTTCCAACTTTCAATTTTAAGGACCACCCTATTGTGTGGGTTAACCCTTTTAAAGGATTTGCACACATCTGACCTGTTTAAAACAAAAGGACAGGGATCCTGATCCTTCTGTGCCTCCACAGTCCACAATGAGCATAGAAGCTGTTTAGCTCATCTGGGAGAGACACACTCACAGACAGTCCCCCAGAACCAGGAAGGGAAAAAAGTCTGTCACTCAGGGCAGTATCCATTACACTATATATAATCCAGGGGGCGGTATTGCGCATAAAAGCTGTTTGCCTGCCGCCCTTAAACAACAAATGAAGAACAAGAAGAAAACACAACAAAACAAACAAAATACAAGAAGAAGAAAAGTTAGTATGACGATTTCAGATAACACACAGGAGCTAGAAGACCCACCTGCTTCTTTTAAATCGGCTGTGTGAGAACATTTCGGGTTCCCTGTGGACTACAACAACGATGGAGTGCGAGTGGTGGATCGGGAAGACTGTGTCAGGTGTTGTTTGACAGCGGTGCGGTAAGCTAATGGTAACACACGCCAAACATGCTAAATCATATCAGAAGGCATCACCCAGATGTCCCAATCACCGGAGCCCGGCGAAAGACAACAGCAGTTCAACAGCTTATCCCCGCTGCTTTTAAGAAGCCAATAGACATGAAAGCCAAGAGACCAAAATAAATAACGGAAGCTATTGGCATATATATTTCAACGGCTATGCGCCCTCGAAACACTTTCTTATTATTTATTTTGTAATATTTTCAAGACATTCTTTTTAGTTTTACAGCTTGATGAAACCTTTTTGTTTGAGATCAGCCATTATAGATAATATGGCCATCTGGGTGTGTGTGGTACTGTTTGTGGTTTGTTTTTCACTGTGTAATAAAGTGAATTATTCAAAATGTTAGAGTTCCTTATTGTCACGATCTGTCTGTGTTGTGTTTTGTCTTGTCTTTTTCTGTCTTTGGTTTCCTGTTTTATTTTGAAAAGTGTTCACCCCCCTGTCTTGCCTGTTACTTTCTGTCTGTTTTCCCTCCTACCTGATTACCCGATTGTGTTCACCTTGTGCCCCTGTGTTTTCTCCTCCCTCCTCACCTGTGTCTTGTTTGTGTGATTAGTCTTGTGTGTATTTAAGTTCTGTTTTTTCTGTCTGTCATTGTTGGTTCATTGTTTGTCTTGGACTGTGTCACGGGGTAGTGTTCTGTTTTTTGACAGCTTTGCCTTGAAATAAAGGATTTTTCTTCGAAATCTGCATTTGGGTCCTGCCTGCTTCACTCAACCCTGACAGAATGAACCAACCAAGAATGGACCCAGCAGACAGCTTGTACGAGGTGAAGTACAATTTAACATGCTTGAAGAATGACTTTCGATATGCCTCCAGTAGAAGAGAGGCAGTCAATTATTTCTTCGGCGCGCCAAGAAGTAACGTCAAGGCCCTGGTTAAGGGAGGTACTACCCGAGTGGGTGGAGGACTTTTTTGGTAGCGTTGAGGTCAAACCTGTTTCCCGGCCTGCTAGCCCCTGGCATGCTAGCCCCCTGCTTCCCAAGTCCCAACCTGACACCATACTTCTCGGTGTGTTCCGTCTGGATTCCACCCCTGCTTCTTCCCCATTTCCTGCTCCTGTCCAGGAGCCGTTCGCGGGTACTCGTCTGGCTTTTGGAGGTCCACGGAGCCTCCAAAAGGCTCCTAAGAGAAGGAGTTGCAAGTCCAGGCTAGCAGCCCGAGCCCCAGAAGCCATGCTTTGGGCTCCAGTACAGGCCCCAGCAGCCATGGTTCCGTGCTCCAGTGCCGGCCCACACAGCCATGGTACCGTGCTCCAGTACCATCCCACACAGCCATGGTTCCGTGTTCCGGTTCCGTGCCCAGCAGCCATGGTTCCGGCTCCAGAACCAGCCCACACAGCCATGGTTCCAGCCCCAGTTCTGGCCCCAGCAGCCATGGTTCCGGCCCCAGTTCTGGCCCCAGCAGCCATGGTTCCGGCCCCAGTTCTGGCCCCAGCAGCCATGGTTCCGGCCCCAGTTCCGGCCCCAGCAGCCATGGTTCCGGCTCCAGTTTCGGCTCCAGTACTGGCGAAACGGCCAACGCCAGCTCCCCGTGTCCTGTCGGCGTACCGGCCGACTCCAGCACCTCGTCTCCTGTTGGCTCTCCGGTCTACGCCAATCCCCCGTGTCCTGTCGGCGTACCGACCGACTCAAGTCCCAACTCAAGTCCCTACTCAGGTCCCTTCTCAAGTCCCTTCTCTGGTCCCTTCTCTAGTCCCTTCCCAAGTCCCTCCTTTAGTCCCTCCTCTAGTCCCTACTCTAGTCCCTTCCCAAGTCCCTTCTCCAGTCCCTACTCAGGTCCCTTCTCAAGTCCCTTCTCTGGTCCCTTCTCTAGTCCCTTCCCAAGTCCCTCCTTTAGTCCCTTCTCGAGTCGCTTCTCGAGTCCCCTCTCGAGTCTCCTCTCGAGTTCCCTCTCAAGTTCCTTCTCAAGTCCCCTCTCGAGTCTCTTCTCGAGTTCCCTCTCGAGTCACCTCTCGAGTTCTCTCTCAAGTCCCTTCTCGAGTCCCATCTCAAGTCCCTTCTCCAGTCCCTACTCAAGTCCCTTCTCTAGTCCCAACTCCAGTCCCTACTCAAGTTCCCTCTCTAGTCCCCTTTCAAGTCATCTCTCGAGTCCCCTTTCAAGTCACCTCGCGAGTCCCTTCTCAAGTCCCCTCTCAAGTCCCCTCTCGAGTCCCTTCTCGAGTCCCCTCTCAAGTTCCCTCTCGAGTCCCTTCTCAAGTCCCCTCTCGAGTCTCCTCTCGAGTTCCCTCTCGAGTCTTCTCTCGAGTTCCCTCTCAAGTTCCCTCTCGAGTCTTCTCTCGAGTTCCCTCTCAAGTTCCCTCTCGAGTCTTCTCTCGAGTTCCCTCTGAAGTTCCCTCTCGAGTCCCCTTTCAAGTCCCCTTTCAAGTCACTTCTCGAGTCCCCTCTCAAGTCCCCTCTCGAGTCTCTTCTCGAGTTCCCTCTCGAGTCCCCTCTCAAGTCTCCTCTCGAGTCCCCTCTCAAATCCCCTCTCGAGTCTCTTCTCGAGTTCCCTCTCAAGTTCCTTCTCCAGTCCCCTCTCGAGTCTCCTCTCGAGTTCCGTCTCAAGTCCCTACCCAATGTCCTGGTCCGTTGGAGGTTCCACCGACTACTCTTCTGCCGGGGGTCCTGTCAACCCTATGTCCTGTCCCGTTGGGGGTCCCGCTGACTACTCTTCTGCCGGGGGTCCTGCCAACTCTGTGTCCTGTCCTGTTGGAGGTCCCGCCGACACCTGTTCCACCGGGGGTCCTGCCAACTCTGTGTCCTGTTCCGTTGGGGGTCCAGTCGACACCAGCCCTTGCTCCATCCGGGGTCCCATTGACACCAGCCCATGTCATGTCCAGGATCCCGTCTACGCCTGTCCCGTCGGCTCCGGTTCCTGTCCGGCCGACACCGGGTCCTGCCCGGCCTCCTGAGCTGTCCCGGCAGCACCTTCCTGCCCGTCCTCCGGAGCTGTCCCGTCATGGCCTTCCTGCCCATCCTCCAGAGCTGTCCCGTCACCGCCTTCTTGTTCGCCCTCGAGCCCGGCCCCCTGAGTCCCCCAACCGCGGCCTTCACCCTCGGGCCCGGCCCCCTGACTCTTCCGGCCACGGCCTTCCCCCTCATGCCCGGCCCCCTGAGTTCGCCCCCTGTGGCCTTCGCCCCTTTTTGAACTCTGCCTTGCCCCCGGGCCGTCCGCCCGAGAGCCCCTTCTCGGCCTCTGCTTTGCCCCCGGGCCGTCCGCCCGAGTCCCCCTTCTCGGCTTCTGCTTTGCCCCCGGGCTGTCCGCCCGAGGGCGCCGCGAATGCTCATCGACGGCCAGACGTCTATCGACGGCCAAAATCGGCTTGGTGTGTCCGGGCCTTAATAGTCACGAAATTAATTTAATCTATTGATTCGTGTTCACCGACATGATTTTCCCATTTTTTTTTTCGTGTCACAGAACGATTTTAATGCAATGTATTTCTATTGGTAGAAATGCCTGCACCACGTCTTTTTGTCCGGTCGGGTCTTGGAAGACCAGAAGCTGTGTGGTTCATAAAAACATTTTCTTACTCAATATCAAGCCACGATTGATTTTATTTTAAATTGTATAATGTCTGACTTTTTTTGCCGTCCACGAGAAAAATAAATGGGGCTCAGTGCCTCAGAATACTGAAATCTGTATTTTTTTAAATCTTTTTTTCCTTCTAATTTGTTATTATTTACATTGCTTTTAAAATCGTTCTGTGTGACACGAAAAAAATTGGGAAATCGTGTTGGTGAAAACGAATCAATAGATTAATTTCGTGACTATAACACGAAATGCCGTGAGACTGGGTTGCATTAACCCTGCGGTAGTCCACACAGAACCGGATTGACCCGTCGGACTTACGTACTAGCACGACGGGGCAACACCAATCACTGGTGGACGATTCTGCGATATTCATGTGAATGTATTGTGCTCTCAGTATAACTACGCCCCCTGCTCTCTACACAGGATATAGATACACTAGAAGTGATGAAGTGCACAGTAAGCATGTATAACATGTGTGAGCCAGCACTGGTTAATAAACCCTGTTAACGTCCAGCAAGTTGAGTCTTTCATGTCCAATCACAACATGGAAACATTACATCTTCTATCACTCCCATCTCTAGCATGGCCTGAAGCTCCGCCTGAACAATTTTCCTCTTGTGTTCAGGCAGCCAATAGGGCCGTGAACTAATGGCCACGCCCTGGGGCATTTCTAGGTGGTGGTGTATGAGAGAGGTGCGCCTGGCAAACCGCCTTTGCAACGAAGCAACGTCTGCTCTCTGGCCCAGTGAGAGCTGGTCGTCAACAGACCAGGGCTAATTTGTTGTTTTTAGATAGATAGATAGATAGAATCGGAGGGATGAAACCCTCTTTAATGTTCACACATGCAGAGCACACACCAAACACAGTGAAATGTGGCCTCTGCATTTAACCCATCCTAGTACCAGGAGTCTAGGAGCAGTGGGCAGCTATTGCACAGCGCCCGGGGAGCAATGGGAGTGGTGGGGCTGTCCGGTGCCTTGCTCAAGGGCACCACGGCAGGGACCAGGAGGTGAACTGGGACCTCTCCAAGTAGCAGTCCACACATATTTTTAATTACCTCCGGTCCCAACTCATCCCTCTCAATCACCGTGGTGGCCAGAGAAGTAGACGCCATTTTTCTCCATGCTTTAAAGTGCACGTGAAGTGCATTTTTTTGCGCCAAAATGAAATGGCAGTTTCATTTCTTACATATCATTGTACCTGTTCATGGCTAAAATAATTTTTTAGGAAGTGCGAGGGACGAGATAAACATCGCAAATTTTTCATCCCGTGAACGGCCGTCTGAGCCTACCGCTGCTGCAGACGATAGCGGCTGTGACGTCACAAGATGGGCCCAGTTGTGATTGTAAACATGGCGGAGACTTCGGAAAGTGATACTGGTGCGAGAGAAATGAGTGATTTTGACAGCTTTTCGGACAGGATAGATGAGGAAAGTGGCACAGAAGATGGAAGTGACGATGAGGAAGCGCAGGACATCATTAAACCCTACAGATTTGAGCCGTCAGGGACGTCAAGTGGGGAGGATGATGGCGACGACATGGACGATGGGGAAGACATTGGCCGGCTACAGAACACTGAATGGTTAGTAGGTTAGCAGTGACTTTGCTGTCACTGTCAATTGGAAAATAGGGGAGGGGGGGGCGTGAAGACTGAAGGGTCCTTTGCCTTGTTTAAATCTCTGCTTGGGCTCAGCCTCTGGGAAATAATTAGCTTATGTACATGTCATGTGCTAGAGTATTATTAAACTAGAATTGGATCTATCTGGTCATTGAATTAAAACATACGCCAGGGTGACCAGCCCTGTTTTTCTGCTTATCTGCAGCTTATGGGAATAGGTGGAGGTGGAGTGGCGTCGGATGAGTCTGGGTCTGTGGTCTTAGCTACTAGCTTCGTCCCAGCATGTTGTTTCTGCAGATGTTTCAACAGATTTTAATTGCTGTTTTGGGCAGTCGATAGGATCTTTGACCCGCCAAGACACAACTTACATTTAACTAAAACGTTCTTTTCTTTGTGCTCGACAAAAGTGAAATAGTGAGAATATCTCCAGGCGGAGAAACTCGACTTGAGCTCTGCCGCCGCCATGATAGTCTTGTTAGTAAACACAAACACAGTGGCCTTTATTTTTCATAAACAATCTACGAATCTACGAAACAATGACACCAGCCACTCACCTTCATCTTTTGGGAACAGAAACATCGCCACTTCGGCAGAATTGACATTACCACAGCCAGCGGCAATGCATCGCTTCCCGTGTGTTTTTCCTCCCTTTTTCTTCACTGTCGCCTCCATTGTCAGGTTTTCTCGATTGGCAATCACTTCCAGTCGACTGCGAAACACTTTCCAATAAAATACTCGCTCAAAAACGTTGGTAAATTCGACTTTGAAACAGAGACAAAATGAACGGTGGTGAAAGTAAACACTTCGGCTGAGCCCATCTTCTGACGTCACGCAGTAGATCGCAAGCCACGCCCACGAAGAAGGAGGTCGACTGCGGATTTCCCAGCGGAAAATTCAAAACTCGTCAAATTCGTTGCTATTCCAACATCTTTGATATGGGTTCCAATGGACAATTTTGGTCATTACTATACGTATTAGCATAACAGATCATGCACCGGCGCACACTTCACTGGGTCTTTAAGGCGGTTAAGGTGGTAAATCTGTGTTGCTGCCCCCCTGTCAGAACGCACCACCTCATAATCTACGTCCCCCACTCGTCGTGTGACCGCGAAGGGCCCTTGCCACTTGGCGAGTAATTTAAGCTAGAGGATGGGAGTAATACAATAAATAAATGTTAACTAGGTAAAATAAGATATAAATGAACAACAAAAATAAAATGCGTTACATTTATTTGTTATTGGCTATGGTAGGTTATTGGTTATGTTCACATACTTATTTGATTATTAAAATGTAAAATGATCTTTTTCATATGGGTGTTTAAAGTTGTACCCCCTAGATTAGGTCTCTGGTAATTCTGCTCAAAGTGCACCAGATTGAGGCATTTTACTTTAAAATGTTAAAAAAAATCTTCCCTGGGGGGCGCCAGCTAAAATCTCGCCTAGGGCAGCAAATTGGTCAGAACCTGCCCTGCTTCTACCAATGCCCCGGGCCGAACCAAGCGCTGATGGATCATCGTCTGATAACAGCCCGTGTCAATCAGAGCCTGGTGTGTACCCCCCTGTATACATACAGATATACGGTACTTCCCCTCGGGACCGGGGCAGGACACCGGCGGTCCCGCAACCCGAACCAGCTGTCCGACCTCCATGAGCGGGCACTCGCGGCGGAAGTGGCCGGGCTGCCCGCACCGCCAGCAATCCCTGGCGTCTGAAGAGCCCCCGGTGGTGCCGTCTGACCAGACGCGTAGACAGGACCCTGAGAAGAGACAGGACAAGGGGGAGAGTTAGTCAGTCATAAAAAGTGTTAGAATAAAACATACTCCACCTCCCTAATTAAGCAATTAATAATCTATAACAGAGTCCATCCTCAGTATGTGCTGGTACATCTGACAGCATGTAATTCTGCAAATCACACTACACTATTACATGCCATTCAGCTGATGCTGTAATCCAAAGTGACTTACATACAGGAACAATTTGGGGTTCAGCATCTTGCCTGCAGGAGACTTCGACATGTTGACTGCAGGGGCTGGAAATCAAACCATTTACCCTGATTGGTAAATGCCCATTTACTTTCTGAGTCATGGTTGCCCTATTTCACATATTCTGCATAAACATAAGTCTGCCCGGTGAAGCTCAAACCTCTAACACATGTAAATTAATTACAAAGTATGATTACAAAAACAAATATATAAATGACATTACACAATGGACAAATTTAAAGTAAGTAGAAACAAAAAAATGTGTGCATACTACGGTGTGCACAAATATGAATATAGAGAAGTGTTGTTGAACGTCCTCTGGAAAGGCTATGGAGCTATATCAGGGTCATAAGTTTTGATCATTCAAAAAAATACAATTTATTTGAAAGTTCAAGTTTTTATCCTGAACTACAAATATGTATTCAAACTAAATATAAGTATTTGAAATAATTTTTCAGGTTGAATATTATTTGATTCAGTTCAGCAATTTTTTGGAATAAAATATTTATTTTCATATTTCACTTTTATACATATTTTGATATTTGAATCGTTATTTTTTTCAGTTGCAGATTTTACGTTTTCAGATTCAAAACAATAATTGTTTCAGTTTCAAATCTTGTTTTTTCAGGTTTCACATTTTTTTTCGCCTTCAGATCGTTTTTCACTTTCAGATCTTTTTTTTTCGCTTTCAAACTTTTGGCCCTGATGTTGCTTGGGTATGGGCTTAGATTTGTCTCAATAATTTGTGTGAACATAAAATAATTTGTGTGTAAATATGTGATTTGTAAATGTAAAAACCCCTTTCACAAATGCATTTAAAACATTTGCAAACTCAAAAATACATTTGCAAATGTAAAATGGATCTGCAAATACGCTAAATATTTTCACAAATTAAAAAAAGATCTGTGAGTATCTCTTTAACATTGACAACTTTTGATCAGGCATTTGTGAATCCATTTTGTATTTGTCAACCAAAAATGCGCTCGAGGATCTCAAATCTCTGCTTGTGGATCTCAAATCTCTGTCTCTGGATCTCAAATCTCTGCCTCTGGATCTCAAATCTCTGCCTCTGGATCTCAAATCTCTGCTCTGGATCTCAAATCTCTGCCTCTGGATCTCAAATCTCTGCTTGTGGATCGTCTTTTTACACACACGGAGTTTTGAGACTAACTTTCCGCCGGTCTCGACTAAAATCTACTCGTGTCACTCGGTTATTTTCGGAAACCACGTGATGGCCTGCTGATGACGACATTTCCTTATGATTTCAAAGTAAGAGCATGATGGTTTGTTTAATGCACTGTTTTTGTATTATAATGAACAGCAGAACGTTAGATGCATTCTTTATCACCATCATCATCATGTTATAGTGATACAGTTAGTTTGTGTTAGTTTATTTGTTCAATACAGCATATATCGAGCACTTTCGTATGCATTGATGTTGAAGTAGGCTACTTAGGCTACAGCTACGCCACTTGCGGGTCCCGGGGAGCTACAGCTGGCAGCGAAGCAGCCCCAGAGATAAGTATTTTTTCATTGTTTTTTGTGTATTCAGTCAAGCGGGTCAAAGTTACAAAGCACTTCACATTTTATTAATCAGCCTAGTTTTACCTTACCAGTGCAGTGGTAAGGTAATCTGTAGAAAAGCACCGTACCGTACCGCGGTGCCGGCCGTCAACGATACGAGCCGGCCCGCTGACATCCGGCCGTTCTGTGATTCTCCAGAATACACAAGTGCACACCGGGATAAATCCCGATTCTCCAAACCACATTGACAGTGGCATTTCAATTGGTGCACTAAATGTACATATTTATAAAGAAAAATCAGTTTTTCAAATTTACACCATTCGCCAACAGGGGGTGCTGCAGCACCTCCAGCACACCTACTTCCCGCGGCTATGGTTGCGGATACATAATTTCACATTCTAGCACAGTTTATTGCTCTTAGACCGATTGTTGCCAACTACGATGCTCAACAGCTCGCTTAACGGAACTTTGACGCTGGTTTCAGTTTTGTTTACCACCAATCACGGGAGTATTGTGTATAGAAAGTGTTGAGTTATATTTCTCGCACTACCTAACATCCATGAAGGCAACAAGACAGAGTGAGGGCTGTCACTCAGGATGCCAAACTACTCTTTGGTAAGCCCCGCCCCCCAAGCAACATCAGGGCCAAAAGTTTGAAAGCGAAAAAAACGATCTGAAAGTGAAAAACGATCTGAAAGCGAAAGAAAAAGTGAAACCTGAACAAAAAAGATTTGAAACGAAACAATTATTGTTTTGAATCTGAAAACTTAAAATCTGAATATGTATAAAAGTGAAATATGAAAATAAATATTTTATTCCAAAAAATTGCTGAACTGAATCAAAATAATATTCAACCTGAAATATTATTTCAAATACTTATTTTTGGTTTGAATATGTCAATGTATTTTTCAAAGTTCAGGATAAAAACTTGAACTTTCAAATAAATTGTATTTTTTTTGAATGATCAAAACTTATGACCCTGATATTCCTGTATTCTGGAGAAAGGCCACCAGAGGAAGATATGTTCAAACTAAATGTGGTCTATCTAATTGTACAATATTAGAAAGAATCCTGATAGTATCCTGATACCAATATGTGTCATATTTGAAAGGAAAATAATCATTTATATTGTAAAACTTTAAAGCATTCAAGAAGTTTGTGGCTGAGATGTTTTACAACTTTTTAGCCAAATAACCGCAAAGGAAAACATCTCATAGCTCATGGCTTTAGTGAGCCTGACAGCCTCAAATCAACACTGATACCATCAAATGACTGTACATCATGTTTGACTTCATCACAAGTAAGTAATAAAAACAAAAGTAAGAATAAAAACACTATAATAACTAAACATAATAATACTTACACTAATTAAACATATTAATGACCTTGAAAGATAGTTTGTTTTAATGTTTACAACACCATCACACCTTGTGTTTCATTATGTGTTATCATCATCATCTCCATCAAACTGGCCTAAAACTCACAAAGTCACCTGTAGGGTATTTCATGTTTTCCTCCCTTTTGCATGTAAATGAATGCAGGGCGCGTGCGGCCTTGCATGTAACTTGTTGTAGGTCTGGCTGAGTGGAGCCCAGAACCTGAGAGGTGGAGCCATGAGCACACTCTTAAAGCCGGAGCTGGTTCCTCTCCTCACTGCCAAGCTGACGCGAGGAGCGGCTCTCAGAGAAGGCATCCACAGCGCCGGGGTCGCGGGTTTTTGTCAAAGATTTGCTCTAGGAAAGAAACCAATTCTGGCCAGAAGTACTGCGTAAAACGCGCACAGGACGCACCGACGGGCACAGAAGTGAATGGCTGCCTGTACTTGATTTTCTTTTTTTCGCTTGAGCTGAGAATAACAGCGTGGATCTCTCCACTATAGAGGCATTGCAGAGGGAGTATGACAGCGGGCTCGGGCCTCTGAAGGAGACATCGCTGAAGTTTCGCTCGGTGTCTGTTAAAGTGACCACAGTCAGATTATGCAGCATCCATTGGACATAGGGCTGCATTACTATCCTCTGGAAGGCCACCCTGACCACAGAACTCATCGCTACAGGAGTTTCATGATAGAGGAGATCCTGACTGAACATCCAGCGCACAAAGCGTCGGCTCCGGCCGGGGAGCTGCTTAAATTCGGGGTCCAGGCTCTGCTCTCCGCCCGACCTTTCCACAACCAACTAGGTAAGAGAGGTGGCTGTGAAGAGAGGAATGCAAGACATCTGAGATAATTAAAGAATGCCTTTTTATTATTCATATCATAATATCAATAATTATTTTTAATTGCATACAATACAGCGAAGCGTATTTCGATCTTTGATTTAAATTAAATTAATTAAATTAAAGGGGAGATCTTTTAACTTTCGTTACACGCAGGATTATTTTTAAGAATCGACTTTGAACTAATCATTTGCAACAATCCAGAAAATGTTTCAATTAAAGGAAACTGCACATGTAGAGTAGGCTAGATGAAAAGTCACCTTGCATTTGTTTTCAGAACAATAACGAAGTCGCAGTATGTATATATATATATATATATATATATATGTGTGTATATATATTGCTACTGTTATGAATGATGATTTAATTCAATTTGAAAATTAAGTTAAACAGACCACAAAGGGCTTTATTCAGTTATTATTGGATTGTTATTTTGTTGATATTAAATCCTCAAATAAATACAAGGGTCCGACATAATGCTTATATTCATCAGAAATGCATGTGTGTCGCTCCTTCAGTGCTGAAGGCCGACCAGAGCCTCCTGAAGTTCCCCCTGTCCCCGCTGTCCTGCCCGCTCGGCTCCCCGCTGCTGTCCGCGGTCTCGGGCCTGCAGCTCGGCTCCGGGTCTCACCACCTGCCGCTGGACCTGCACCTCCGCGGGAAGCTGGAGCACGGAGCCGACGGAGGCAGCAAGAGCAAGAAGGGCCGCCGCAGCCGCACCGTGTTCACCGAGCTGCAGCTCATGGGCCTGGAGAAACGCTTCGAGAAGCAGAAGTATCTGTCCACGCCTGATCGGTGGGTCTGCAGTGTATGACTTTATCATCCAATACAGTGGAAGATCTAGAACATTTTACATGGGGGGGTAAAAGTGTGGCAAGTGTATTGGCAGGGTGGCATGTGAGGGCTGACGGTATAAGTGCACAAAAGGAACAAGCCCAGTGTTCACACTAAACGGTGCAGCTCTTAAACAGTAAATATATGAATAGCAAAACTCAAATATAAAGTATAATATTTGCCTCCAATATGTAGTGGAGTATAAAACAACAGACAATACTCAAGTTAAGTACAAGGCTACCATAAAATTATATTTAAGTGAAAGTAATTAAAGTCCACAAATGACATCACCATCTGTTTAAGAGAGCTTAAGGCGACCTGTTCAGCAAAACATTCCACAATATATTTTTCAATACCGGAATCAGCTAGATTGTGCTGCTGTAATGGAATATACAAGGAAAATAAAAACATACCATGCGGTCCAGCTGGAGTTTCTTCTGCCTGCCTGTCCCTCTTTCTGAGTCTGACACTTCTTTATTCCTCACATTCATCTTTTTATTTTTCCTCTTCTTCTTCACTTATTTCTTCATCTCCTCCTGACTTTCTCCTGCTCTTAGCCTCCTGCTATCTAAACTCTCTTTTCCTTTTCAATGTTTCCCGCTCTTTAACTCCTGGTCAGTTCCCAGTTAATTGTAATTTTTTTACTTGTATTTACTAGTTTTACTGTATAGGATTTCACCTGGTTTCATTTGTGCAGCCTCATTGTTGTGATGTGTGAGTAACCTGCGTGGATTTAAAAGTGCTGCTTAGCTGACGTTATAGTGATCCGCAGCGCTCTCAGGGGTAGTGGTGTGACGTATACTGCCACAAAGAGCGCCCGTCTGTTAAACGTTGTGGGTTCAAACATGCAAGTTTTAATATTTTGTTCAAACACTTCTTGTCTTTATTGAAATCAAAACTAATCAAAGGGAGACTACGGGGAAACTGAATGACCTTTAGCTGTGCGACGCTGCTCTGTGCTTGTTGCGGGGCCGTATAGTATTTGAGGGGCCTAACATTACATTACCTCAATTGATTGCTTGTTTCAATGCTTTGAGTAGCTTGTGGCAGTTTGTTTAAACTAGTACAGTTTTAAGACCATAAAAAGTAAGGGGGGGAACTTTTGTGTTCCTGTAGGCCCCCCCCTGATACAATATAACATTATACAATACTACTTGCCACATTGGTGTTTCAAAGTCTTCTTAGCATTTCTAGAAATACAATTATCTATGTTGTTGGTCTAAAACATATAAAGTGGCCTTAAATACCTCTTCCGATCATTTTTTCAATAGAGATAAAGTGTTGAACTGAATTGAATTGTGAATTGTGAATTGTTCATTTAATAATGTCTTTGTTCCTCACAGAATAGATCTGGCAGAGTCTTTGGGCCTCAGTCAGCTACAAGTGAAAACATGGTACCAGAACAGGAGGATGAAATGGAAAAAAATTGTGAGTTATTCTTTCTTTATTATGGTGATGATGATGATGATGATGATGATGATGAAATAATAGTGGTAACTCAGTGAGTAAAGACCCATGTGAAGCAATAGCCCACTATTTTAGGAGGTTATATGAAATGTGTATGTCTTAAAATGCAGGTGTCTGAAACTGAATGGGTTTGTATGTTGAAGTTGAGTGAACTGAGTGTTTCGCCTGTTTAACCCGCAGGTGTTGCAGGGCGGAGGTCTGGAGTCGCCCACTAAGCCCAAAGGGCGTCCAAAAAAGAACTCCATCCCCAGCAGCGAGCAGCTCTCTGAGCAGGAGCGCTGTGGGGCCCCGGGGGGCTCAGAGGACCCTCAGGAGGAATGACTCTCAGAGTGGGACGCTCTTTAGGATGGACACACTCAGATCCTGCGTGGAGAAGACGCGCTCTGTGGGGCTGGAGCAGGGCGATGTGCCGCGGGCCCTGCAGGGGCCTCGTCCCCTCGGGCCTAGGCCCACCATGGGGCCCCTCATGGTGAACTGCTGCTGCTGAGGAGGGAGCGCAAAGCTTTGCAGTAGGTCTCCTCTTTATATTCTGAAGATCACTCGCACGCCTCTGTTTGCATTCCCTTTGTGTAACTATGCTATGTTTAATTATTAAATACATTCTGACTGATAAGTGCTCTGTTTATAATAAAGGACTAAGGCTCATAAAAAGCTTTGAATGCAGAGCGTACAGTACAAGTGAATTTGATGATGATGATGATGATGATGATGATGATGATGATGATGATGATGATGATGATGATGATGATGATGATACAGGCTCATCAGTTATGTAATATGGTGTAAGTAATGTTTCAATAAACATTCCAAATAAATGAGAAGTATATGAAGATGTGGATCATGGTCTGATGGCTTTATGGGATTCACGCAAAAATAATAATAATAATATACTCGATTGTTGCTACTGTTAATCGTGTTGTGTGAGTAAAGCTGTGCAACCAGTTCCCCTGCATTATTTTAACATCATTTGTATTTCCTGCTGCAGGTGGTGTGGCAACATTAGACTGAAGCAGCAGCTGCGCTTTAACTTGCCGTTTTCTCTAATCCCAATATTCCTTGGATTTTCATTTATAATTACAGTGTTAGTGCTGTGTTTGCGCTTCAGACATTTATTTTATGTCGCTGTGTGTATAGCCTTCTCTCAAAGCACTGCGGTGATTTGTACTGAGTGCAGACTTTCAACATTACCTTGAGCTCGAGGACGGGGGAAGAGGAGGCTCACATTTATGATTGTGGATCAATGTGTTGCTTTTTCATTTCTTCTCTTGTTTAGAACAGATCAAATCAAATAGAACGGACTAAACTGTGCCTTCTGAACACAAATTCTAAAAGTACGAGGCAGGGAGGGGGCGCGCACACCGCGGGACACGGTCCGCTTCACACAACGGGAATAAAATAATATAATCCAATGCAAAATAAAATACGATCAATGAATTTAAGATACGATCAAATAAAATAAAACATTCGATTATATAATAAGATACAAATAATGTACGCTAAGAAAAGACAAAATAAATGACTGCCCCAATTTAGATACATGAGATATTCCTTGTATTGGTCGCGCGATGGGGACACGTGCAGCGTGATGGACAGCACAACAACCGGAGGGAGCGGAGCTATAAGCAGATACAGTTCAAATAAGTTACAGTTATAATTATAAGCAGTTACAGTTATAAACAGTTAAAGTTATAATCAGTTACAGTTATAATCATTTACAGTTAAAAGCAGATAGGCCTACAGTTATAAGCAGTTACACTTATAATCATGTAGGCTAGTTAAAAGCATATACAGTCATAAGCAGTTACAGTTATAAGCAGCTACAGATAAGCAGTTACAATTATAAGCAGTTATAAGCACTTACAGTTATAATCAGCAGTTATAAGCAGTTATAATCAGTTACAGTTATAAGCAGTTATAATCAGTTACAGTTATAAGCAGTTATAATCAGCAGTTATAAGCAGTTATAATCAGTTACAGTTATAAGCAGTTATAATCAGTTACAGTTACAATCAGTTAAATTATGATATCGCTCATGGAGAGCGCCGAGGATGATCAAAGCATATACTCGATTGTTATAATATTTTTATAATTAGTTATGATTGAATCATCGATTTTTACAGCGAAAGTGCGTCTTTTGATTTTAAAATGACATTTAATGCTGAATTGTGTGTTTACATGTCTTTTGAAAAAAATAGGGTTAACATGGCTTTTGATAAAAATATTTGTCACCCCTCCTGTCGTGTTGGTTTCTCCCTTGCTTTGGTGTTCCCGGTCAAATTTGACCGGTCTGTTTTAACTGCTCTTACATTAACATAAATAACATTAATTATCACCAAATTCTATTTAAAACTCTTTAAAGCTGTAAACAATGTCTCAATATACAGTTTTACATGAATATACAAAGAATAGACACTGAAAATGTACTCTAAAATGAACATGGATGTCGATCTGTGTTCTCTGATGGAAGAACATAATTTCCTATTAACTGTCCTTTTTGACTGGGACACGGTGCTACAAAGTTCTAAACCTAAGCATTCAATGAAAATGGTGATCCACATTTATTTTATATTCATTTATTTCACTGCACATTTATTTTATATTCATTTATTTCACTGCACATTTATTTTATATTCATTTATTTCACTGCTCATTTATTTTTATATTATTTTATTTCACCGCGCATTTCATAGGAACATCAATGACGATTGATGTAAACTACCTCTGAGCTAACAAGGAAGGTCATATGTCAAAGGCACGTGCACAAATTCTGTCCTGGGTTTCTAACGAACGAGTGTTAGTCAGCAATGACTTCTGACATTTATAACAATCAGGAAGAGTACTGCTTCCCATGGAATCTGCCCATTCTCAACAACCACACTTGGTGCATTCGGATCATTCAGGGGCCTTTGTGGCATGATAGCGCCCTTCTGCCAGCATTAAGAGGCTGACTCCAATTACTGATAGCGGCTGTTTATGTAGTTAGAAGGACTGTGCTTAGACAGAGCCCATGGCTGTGTGGTGTGTGTGTGTGTGTGTGTGTGTGTGTGTGTGTGTGTGTGTGTGTGTGTGTGTGTGTGTGTGTGTGTGTGTGTGTGTGTGTGTGTGGTCAAACCATGTGGCGAACCAATTACACTCTAATTTACCAAGTTCTCTTCGTTTCTTATTCTTATTATTAAAGTAAAAATCACACTGCACACAGCAAAATTGTAAGGGTGAATTAAACTCTTATAGTGTTTCAATTAACACTTTCCTGGTGTTGATATCATCGACACCAATTGGGAGTTAAAGTTACACTTTGGAAAGTGGTAATATTTGAACTCTTTAACAGTGATAATTATCTAACATTCGCCTGGCTCTGGATGTCTGCTCTTGTGTCCACTGTGTGTGTGTGTGTGTGTGTGTGTGTGTGTGTGTGTGTGTGTGTGTGGTCAAACCATGCGGCGAACCAATTACACTCTAATTTACCAAGTTCTCTTAGTTTCTTATTCTACCGGAATAGAATAGAATGTAATTCCTTTATTGTTATTATTGTACAGTAACAACAACATTTAAAAAATCTATTCTGTCAGTGCATATCCATAAATCAACAAGCAACACAAACATTAAAAAACACTTCATCCTATTATTTCACATGTTCACATTTGTGCTTGATGTGAATAGCATTTTGTTTTGTGGTTTCATGGTGCTGCTCAAATCTGAACACAAAAACCTTTCAAATCTCTTTTTAGGAAAGAACAATCTAAATCTTTATTCAATAGGAATGTGTTCCAGGGGAAAGTGTTTTGGAATGTAGAGATAAAATGATGTGCATGGCTGAATATCCCAGAAGGTACTTTGAAATATTGGTGAACTGAGCTTTTAATATTTAAGGCACAAATCAAGCTGCCAGATTTACGTCTAGGTATGATGATTTTTGGTGTAGTAAATTATATTTAATTAACTGTCATACTTTTTACATGGTAATATCAAGATTCACAAAGAACTAGAATTTCTTAAGAAACATTTTAAATGTATACACCTTTTATTCATGTAATACAGTGTGGGAGGAGTACGTTTTATTATATATTTACTCATAATATTTAAATTATTTATAGTCACTGCTCATAAACCTTAAAATACTAAGTAAATGTTCATCTAAAACCATAGTAGCTGTTTGAATCCGCCCATGTGTCTTGACAAGACAAGATACCTGCGATTTTGGACGACGGTTCAGTTAGGTTTGCACTTTGAAGGCTGTCGGAGGAGCTGCATGGCTGGAAAAAGAAAAGTTGGTAAGTTATTGTCTCTCTGTTGGAAACTTATGATAATATATGTCTCTTTGTGCATAATAGCCTGATTCTTGTTTGCTTGAACCATGTTAACGTTTCTGTGCATTAGTTCACAAAGTTGAGAGATTATGTATTAGATAGCTAGCTAACCTTAACTGTAATTTACCAGATAATAAAAAAAAACACTAACATGCATCTAAAGAAGCATAAAATAGCATTGTCAAAAGCAGAGGAGAGGAAAAGTAATGTTAGCTGAGTTAGCGTTAGCCACAGCTTTCCAAAATTAGCTTTGTCCTCCTGTCAGGTTATGGTAACTTACAATGGATAAAGAAAAGACATGGCCAGAATTATTTTAAACATTCAAAAAATATGTACAGAAACCGAAGAGGTTACAATGCTTGCATTATGTCAAAGACGCCAATCTATTGTGTTGTATAGATATATTAGCTACTGAAATTAGCATGCTAACTGACTAGCCCTGGCATGTCCTTCTTTGTAGTACCACTTGTTACTCGAGAGGCGATAGCGAGTCACTGTAGCGCCAGTCTGCCCCAACATGAGAGGACGAAGAAGTCGAGTTGGCCAAAGGGCTTGTCCTGTGCGTTTTGAAAGTAGTTTAATGTATTAACGTTAGTGGCAGACACGAGAAAACGACTCGCACCCTTGGCTCTTCCTCCCCACCGCCGGGAGACGGAGCCAGCCGGCCGGACCAGCACACATGTTGCTGCCGTTACACAGGTTAGCAAACGAGAAAACAGTTTGGTAGCCGTTTCTCAGGCGCTACCGCTGTTTTCTCGTTTCTGCCATCAATAAATGAACGAAGTGTACACGGACCATGCAATCCCAAATGAAGCTAATTCACAGTAAACACACACACACGGCTAACGTAAATTAAACCGAGGCCACAAGTGAAGATTAAAAGATGGCAGTGTTATTTGTGTTTGAACGGCTCTCAGAGTTTGAACAGCGATGGTCTATCATGTTAGTTAGTAATAGGCTTCTTTTTTTTTTTTTTCAATAACTGAATAACTTATGCCTGTCAGTAATTTAGAAAATGTTGGATGTGTTTCCCCCCCAATATAAAGTCAACTTCGTAACCTAAAAATGCAACCTGGAGCTCAACCATTCACAGTATAAAGCTGGAATGTAACTAAGTGCATTTACTCAAGTACTGTACTTAAGTATAATTTTGAGATACTTGTACGTTACTTGAGTATTTCCATGTTATGCTTCTTATACTTCTACTCCACTACACTTTGGAAGACATTGTTGTACTTTTTACTCCACTACATTTATTTGACAGCATTAGTTACTTTGAACCATGAGATTAGTTCAAAAATATAAATCAAATTCTAAATTATGATGTATTATTATGGATTAAGCTACCTTGCAGTATATAAAGTAGTCAAATTATTTCTACGTTTACTAGCTGCAACATTATTGATGCAACACAAATTGGCTTGGGGCCACTGCTGGTATTCTCATGTCAAAAAAAATCTTTTTTATTACCATTACTAAAATATTTTCGTCATACTTAAAATGTCTTATAATTATATTGTTGTTGTTTTTTTTTTACAGTAAGTAAAAGTGTTTTTTCTGCAGTTTGAGACCTGTGAGTTAGTGCATCACTAATTATAATCCAGTGATATAATAAATATTATTCTCAAATGAGCCATTCTGCATAATGAGTACTTTTTACTTTAAGTATATTTTGATACTAATACTTTAACATTTTTACTTAAGTAAGGTTGTGAAGGCATGTCTTTTACTTAGTAAAATATCCGCATTCTTTTTCCACCAATTGTTTAATTGTTTTTCTTGATTTTTTTCTGATTCAAGCATTCTATTTTCAGTTGCTTCTCACTTCATTTTTCTTGTAAATTGTATGCAGGAGGACAGCCGCAGTGATGCAACTAAACACGTCCTGAAGATCCTGGTTGTCCATGGTGCCAATGGAGAGGATCCAGTGGATGCAGCCCTCCTGCTTGAAGGCAGAGAGATGATGCCAGGATGCGGCAGTACTGCCAAGGCATGCACGCTGCTTATGGGGCTGATTTATGGGGCTGATTTATGTCTTAAACCTGGCATACCCCCCAACCCTGCGCTACACTTTCGAGGTGTTCCAGAAACTTTTACTCGGACTGGATGGGCTTAAGCTGACCCCGAGAGTACAAGCTTTAAAGTTGAACCTGCTGTCTTAAAGACATGGCAAAAAACATTATTGGATCGTACATCCCAACTGACTTCTTGATATGTAGCTTCCACTGTCCTACATTGATGTTTACCTTAGCTGTTCATCAAAATGTTAAAATGCAATAAGGTTTTAATGGCATACTTAAAGTGCACCAATTCAGAGTGCCGGTTTAAATGTTGCAATTGCTCAGTTTCAGGGAGCTGTATGTTTTTATTGAAAGTTTAAAAAGCACCACTCCAAATCTATGTTGATGGAGTAGATTTGTCTTGTGGCAGTGATATTTTTATTTTATATTTTTGATAAGTTAATGTTGGTTAATAGTGATTGAATTGTTTTACAGAACAGCAGACCCATGGGTTAATATTCACTCATACTTTAATATTTTTTTCAATAGAGCAAAAATTACCATTCCAGTCATGCCACTGTTACATCTTGTATTATGACTGCTGAGATTTAATTTTGTATCATGACTGCTGAGATTTAATTTTGTATCATGACTGCTGAGATTGTGCTTATTGAGTATCCAGACTTAAAGGTTCAGTGTGTAGTATTTGGGGTTTTATGTTATCTTTTAGCAAAAATTATATTTAATGTTGACAAAATAAAGTTTAATTGTATTGTATTTTAGTTGTGTGATTTGTGCTCAATGTATATTAAATGCATAGATTATTACATTTATTAGGTAACATTTTTCAAAAGTAAATGAGTAACAATTACATAATTAAAGTGAGTAATATAACTTCAAACAAATGAGTAATTCAACATTTTAAACAGAAAAAACCTGATAAAATCTACTTATTTACTTCATAACAGTAACTATTACAGATATATAAGATTTACTTAATAATTTGATAACTGATGTTCCTGTCCATGAAGAAAATAATTAGACTTTACTTAATTAGTTAGAATAAATATAACGTGTAACTTGAACATTATTAAGTAAGATTTACTTAATATCTTCACAAATGTTACGTCTGGTGATAAGTACATTTTACTTGATACTGGAAAGTAAGTTCTACTTGATATTACAGCAGTAAAATATACTTAAAAAATGTAAGTGCAAATACTTACTAGGATTTAATCAAGTAAATCCTACAAGTTGTTCCTTTCAGTGCAGGCAAGGTGTAAATATTTGCATGAATTTAAATCATTTGATGATTAATTTAAGGGATTTTCCATATTACATGAAAATCAGTGAGATGCAGTCATGCATGCACAGCATTCGGTGTTCTCTTTGTATAAAAACTCCACAATCAACGAGGAAGCCTTATCCTATTTGCTTTTGTGTTTGGGTTCAAATATGTTCACAAAAATGACAGAAACAAATATTTTCTTTTTAGCCATACAGATGATTTTAGTTCATCCCTTCAACAACACATTTCAATGATAACTATGGACTGTGACCAACAAATTGATGTTGATTTTTTTCCACAAAGGACTCATAAATATCAATAATAACTTTTTCAAAGATACAGTCCATAGATTGAGAAATGGAAATTGTGTGCAAACTGGTCCATCATCCTCAGAATGCACTGCATTTCAGAGATAATGGGGTTGTGTTAGAGTTTGCTCCTGCAGGTGTCAGGTGATTTCCTGTGCTGTGAGTGGAGTAGCTAATGGGGGAGGTATTAGAAGAGATAAACAAGAGTGCATCATACCGCCATTATGCGTCATCGCTGCGAACAGTTTGCAGGAAACGTCCACCGGATGATTGATTTGAGATGGCCGATTCCCTGACTTCATGCTTATATAAAGCAAGACAGCTGTTGGAAGAAATCTAATTCCTGCAGGATATTTCCCATCTTTTTAAAATAATGGCTGCCTTTTGCTAGACGGCTAAATGAAAAACATGAAAAAGATGTGGCATGAGTTCAGTGAAACCCTCATTAGAAAGCAATTACAGCACAAAACCCCCCCTTTTAAAATCCAACTTGAAAGTCTCTCTCTCTCTCTCTCTCTCTCTCTCATTACAACATACAGTATACATATATATATATATATACTGTATGTTGTAACACTGAAAATGACCTGCTGTGGGACAAATATAGGAAATGTTTTGGGACAAATATATCTATATCTATATTTGCATCAGATTACAGAAACACACTTGTACCTGCTGCCTGCAACCCTTTTTTTCATTCGGTCTCATCTTTTAAATGTTGAGCAGTCTTTTTAAAAAGCCACAAGCATTGTTTTTTGGTTCAAAGACATCACAACCAGTTTCTAAACGTTTAATGGATTATAAAGTCCTAGTGAAATCACTGCACCTCAGGATACATGTTGTCTGGTTATTCATTTGAACAAGACATGCACAAAAGAATCATGCTCAGCAATTTCCGGCAATTGCTTTCTCTTTTACAACCTTCCGTATATATGTCCAATCCTTTCTCATTCAGTTTGATTGCAGGCTGTTGGAATATTCAGTGTGGATTAAAATAGCAGAAGGCCTTCGGTGTTAGTGAGTGGAAGACAGAGCCGCAGTAATCTCCAGATGTGCCTCACATGGTTCTGGAATCACTGAGAAGTTTCCTCTTAGGCCCTGTGTGAAAACAATCAGAACCTCCTGGCAAGTAATTCACTGATGGCCTTGGAGACAGTAACACGAGGTGACAGTTATAATCACGGTTGTATAGCCATGGATATTGAAAGAGATTCCTTAACATGGATGTAAAGGATGTGCATGGAAAACATGTTGGACAGGACTTGGACCTAAACTGCTATCTGCTCTAGCATTCATGTTCCTCTGAAGAACAGCGACAGCATCACATGTTTCAGAATATGCAAAACAACAACAGGTTCCTAATGTTGTCTAGTTCACTTACTTTGAAATGTTTGCTACTACTTATCTTTACCTTGTACAAAGGCTGTACACCTTTGATTTTATTTCATGTGGGCTTTAGTCTTTAATAATATCTCAGCCTACTGAAGTCTTTTTTGCCGTACAAATAAAGCATTTCTGATTCCGATTTCTGCTCCATTAACAGTGCCCTCTAGTGGCTGAATGATATGACAGAAGCAAGGGAGGAAGTCGTTGACATTGTTATCAACCTTAACCCTGTTTATAGAGGCAGCAGATCACAGATTCCCCCCTGTTCCCAAACTGTTTTATTTATTAATAAAGCTGGGACCATACACATCTACAAAGACATTTTTGACCTGACACAGTGTTAAAACACAGGTGTGATAATAAATGACTCATCGCTCAACTCTGTTAAGCTGCTGGCTCAATTTCACACTAGCATCGCCTTGTGGGACAGTTGAGTGCAGTGTGCATTTTTTTGTAAATCTAAAAAGAAAAAACGCCAACGGTTTCGATTTTCATCAACAAAAAGAAGGGCATCTTGGTATCGTCAAAGCACCTTTCAAAAGTTTTAAACGTTCAAATGATAAAAAGTATTTTGCTCCAAAGCCACACAGACCACAAAGACACATTTTATATTATTCAAGTGTTATGGCGCTTTTCCACTGCAGATTTTGGTGCGGTTCGACTCGAGTCGGCTCGCACTTTTTTGCTTTTCCACTAGGGGTAGTACCGGCTCACGGGTTCTTTTTTAGAACCACCTCAGTCGAGGTTCCAAGCGAGCTAAAAATATGCTAAACTAGTGACATAAAACACCCCGACCGCTGATAGGTCAGAGAGAATCGTCACAATTGTTGCGCGAAATAGCCCCCCAAGCGTCGCATAAGCACCATTTTTAAAACAGACGAGCTACCGTCAACAAATCCATAAAGAAATGGCAGCAATAAAAAAAACACGCCGTGGTCGTTTGACGAGGTACAGACGTTACTCCATCTCGTAGCGGATGAAAAAATACAGCGGGAGCTCGACTGCGCAACGCGAAACGACGCCTGGACTCGGCAACGGGGGTAAGTGTTTGCTAACGCTCTGTTCTTTGCTTGAAAGCGTTGTGTCCCAATCTATTGTAAAGCTCACTTCTAACAACCGACAACCCATGCTTTTATGGAGCCCCGGAGAGCTACGGTTAGCACAGATAGCATTAGCTAGAGCTATTGTTTGCTAACACCATATGTACCATTGTTTACGTTCAGTTTTCTAGAGTTGTTGTTGCTATTTAGTATTGTGCTGCAGTAGTTTGTGGAATTAACAAGTCATGTATCATAGATGCCGTTGTGACTAGCGAGGAGTGGTCCTGAAAACGAGTGATGGCGGTGCTCCGGAGCACCGTTCCCCAGCACCTAGGTAAGAAACAGGCATGGCAAAACGACTGGAATTGTGACTTTTTTTAAACTTAAGATCATCGTCAGTAAGTAAAATAAGCAATACCACTTTGTGGAAATGCTCTGTTTCAAGTAAAGTAGTAAGAATCACTATTAATGTTGCAGCTCGTAAAATTGTGTGTGACATCCTAATATATTCTTGTATATTCTTCATTGTTAAGTATTGTGCCGCAGACACATGGACCTGCACTGCTTTCCACTTATTTTGGACTGTGCTTTGTTTTTGATTTTTGCCTTTAAACTGGTCTCATATTTATTCATACTTATATTCATTTGTAATTATCCATTTACTTCCTGACTGTATATTTGTACATACTCATACATATGTATACATATATTTATATTCATTATCAACAGGCTGGACATAATGTAATTCACTTTCACAATCATTGTAAACATCTAGGGCCAGAACTGTCTTTAGTTCATCCTTACTGTTGTTCTGTTTATACTTATGTATTGTCTTCTTATATCCTTGTGTGACCTGTACCTGTCCTGTGTTTTTCATTCTTATTGCTGTTGCTGCTATAACACCTGAAAAGGTTTATCTTATCTTATTGTCTTCCAGGCAAGAGGAAACGAGGAGAGGAGCACCTCACAGTCCTGAAGGAGATGCAGAGTGCAGATCTGGCCCAGCAGGAGCTGAACCGGGCCCAGCAGGAACCGAACCGGGCCCAGCAGGAGCCGAACCGGGCCCAGCAGGAACGGCACCTGCAGCTGGCCTTAGTGGCCTTTTACACTTGTATTTATGTTTATAGTTTGCTTTGTTATTTGCACTGGTTTGAGGATGAAACTGTTTTTGTTTGTAACAAGTATCTTTATCGTGATTTCCTCTGTGTTAGTAGTAGATCTAAACAAACAAAACAGACCACAAATACAACTTTCTTCATTTATTAGAAAGATTTTCTTTTCATGATCTGTTATTTTCTCAAATGTTCTTATCATGGGGCAGTACTTACAGGTGCTTGAAATTCAAATATTTACTAAATAGTCAATTATGATAAATGTATTAAATCATTTGATATTTATTTATGTTCAATACAATTTACAATCAGTACAATGAATGTGTTGCTATTAAATGAGCGCATCAGACCCTCTCATATGTCACTGCCCTCCTCCTCTGCACCTTGTGCCACTGCTACCCCAGGCTCTGCTGCTGCTGCTGCATCCCATTCATCATCATAGGCCTCTCCATGACATTTGTTGCACAGGTAGATGTAGGTTTCCTCAGACGTCCTGAAGTTCTGCACCCACTGAGTGTGTGAAAGATGGAATAATCCCACCCCACCACTCGGTTGAACCTCCAAACACATGGTCTGCAGTGGCGACTTTGCAAATGGTATAACTTGTGAAAAACACATACAAAAGCATACATATTTCAATAGGTAAAAGTGGTACAATTAATGAAACACTTTGGTCGTATAGTGACTGTGACCCTAAACACATTGCTAGTTAGCGAACGTTAGCTTACCTTAGCATTGTCGTTTAGAAGTGATCAGAGTCGCCTGTCTACGCTGCGTTGCAGGATTGCCAAAACTCTCCTGTTTTTTCAAGAACCAAGTACACGATCGCTTCCATATCCTCCATTGTTATGGTGTTTGTGAGTTGTGTCGCCTTGAAGATGACGTCACAGCAGTTTTACACAGCGTCGTTCCGCCCGCCGAACAGCCGATCGCCCCGCCTACACTGCGTCGTTACTATAGTTACTACCCCAGTTACTAACTGTAATGGAAACGCAGCTTAAAGTGAGCCGAGCCGAACCAAGTCGAGCCGCACCAAAACCTGCAGTGGAAAAACGCCATTACTTTGTGACAGTCTCAATTATGCCCACCCCCCACCTAAACCCACTGCCTCCCCAACACTCACCAAATAACACTGCAGCCGCCAAAAACATGTCACGAGCCACACCGCCTGTCTGTTCATGACCTGTTAACACTGGGGGGCAGAGGCAGATAGGCCAGTGCATCCCATTAAAGCCCAGGACAGTGTGCATTAAGGAGCTGGCTCTATTAAACATACTGATCGAAATGTTAATGGTACGTTATAAACACTGTGCCTCTATCTGACAGGGATTTACTTTAGCCAGACCTTGATCCAGCAGCTCCAGGATCCAGAGCAGCAGTGGCCTTCAGCTCACACTGCGCGGGGACACAGCTCGGTCCCGACTCACTCTTTGCTTTGTGTTATCTTTTCATAAGCTGTGTTTAACATTTCTCAAACTGCATCACTGTTGAGCTATGTGCCAGTTGATATGCACACTGCCAGATGGGTGCTGGCCTAACTTTGCCAAAGTCTGCTCAGTCACACAGCGTTACTCTCTGTCTTTCTCTTTGTTTTCACATGTTATGATATTGATATTTGGGTGCATTTCTACATACTTTACTTCATAAAAAGAATGTATCATTCACACAAAGGAATGCAGACTTCAGGTTCACCATATTGGATTTTACAGCAACATTTCATATTTGATTTAATGTCTTAAAGTTTTTTTCTATACAGCCAAATATATGGTATTTCTAACATTTAAAGATCCAACTCCATTACACATAAATAAGCAAACATGTTTGTTCATTCCCTCCTGTTTGACTGATGTTTTCTAAAAACTTAAGCCAGTATAAATAACTTTTTATAGTAGGATATCTTCAGTAAATTAGAAGAAATCGTTGGGATAGTCTTTAAACATAATGGCCTACAAATTCCCTGTTCCAAGATGTATTAATAATCTGAAACATGAATATATCACTCTTAAGCTTTTTATTAACTTAAGTATACATTTCACACATTAATATTATCAGGTCAACTTTTTGAGGAAATAACAGGAGCTGGATTTATAACTTTCATACGTCTAGAAATGTTTATAATTTCCATTGTGTCGACTTTTTTTAAATTACAAAAATAGCATAACCTGAAATCCTGGTAGGTTGTCCTGTTCAGCCCCACACTTTGAGAACACTGTGAAGGGAGCTGTTTGAACAGATGTTAGGCGGAGTGAGTCAACAATCTGTTTTGAAAAATCATCCAACAATTGAGGATGTTAAAAGCCATTGCAAGGCTTTGTTTTGACAGGTTAAAAATGTTCCTCTAACCTAATATTTACAGCAGACAAGCATCTTCGCACTCCACACTAGACGGGTGGATGAGCTCCGTAAGTGCTTTGCATCAATTTAGCCAGCTAATGTCCAAGTTGGATTGTGAGCTGTACTCTTGTCATCAAATGCATAAATAAGGTGACATGTAATGTGTTTCTGTGTTGCCTTCTCCTCTGTTATTGTAAGCGTAGTTGGATGTAATGAAAGCGAGGCCCAGCTGGCCTATTAGCTGCAGCTCACAATCTAAACACACTGACAGAGTGCAGGTGTCCCGCACCTCGTGGAAAACATTAGATTGGAGCAGAGCTTCCTTTACAGCTTTTAAATGGAGGCGCAGGTCAAGGGCTACCATCCAAGGCCCCGATCAATACCATGACCCCCCCGTCAGTCTGGAGCAAAGTGAGGGAGGTGTACACCAGACGCTGACCGCTGACCTCCTGACAAACTACCTGCACCTACAAAGGAAGCCTCTGATGGATGAGGCCCGGCATTGTATAAGAATTTACCAGCTGCCTCTTGTCTTCTAGTACACAGAGAATCACATGCTCATGTATGGGTCATTAGCATTTTACATTTATCCATGATTTTCCTATGTGCTGATCTAAATGCTCCACACATTTCTTCACAGATGGTATGATGATGATGATGATGATGATGATGATGATGATGATGATGATGATGATGAGTCAGCATTAGGGTAGGATTTTCACGACGGCCATGGCCGTCGTTGCCCCACAAATAATTGTACGTCCTACGGCCACCATGGCCTATGTGCCCCTCACACTCTTAAAGGTGTCATGGCCATTTCTACTGACCATAATTCCATTGTTGAGGTCTACTAGAATAGATTTATATTGTTCAAGTTTCCAAACTCACATTGGTTTCTCATACAGCATCTCTGTATAGTATGTGTATTCACTCTCTGTCCTACACGACTTGTTGGAGCTCCTGCACCCCCCCTCCCTGTGAGCCCACTGTGCTCTGATTGGTCAGCTTGCCCACTCTGTTCTGATGAGTCCACCACCGTTACAGCGGAACATCAGTGATTATGTGGTACAATGGCGTTAGCAACCAGAAAATGACACCAGCAATGACAAACAAAATAAACAAATTTTGCAGACCCTATCCCTCCGTAGTCTTTCGAGGAGAAATGCCAGCGTTCTCCTCCGGTTTACAGGCACTGTGTAAATTATATATATAGAATAATTATGATGATGAATGCATTTTGTTACCACTAAAATACAGCAACACATCTTTGATTCATGTCGTTTATAACTGGAATATTACAATTATTATCAACTTTGTCTGTACAAAGTAGCCTGTCCAGGAAATATGCCCAAATCAACAAAAACTGCGAGCCGGCACAAGACGCTCCGCTTCTGAAACGCGCCCGGTGGGTTATGACGCTGGACGAGGTCGGACCAAAACCGCGGCGCACTTATCAGAAAGTGAAGTTATTTATTTGTAAGCTCTAAATCCACATTTTTACCTCACTGGCCTTTGTGCCCTGGCATGTGGCCTTCGTGCCCTAAAAAAAATGGTGACACCAAAGGCCAAATGGCCTTGCCCCTAAAATGACGAAATTCCAAGCCTGGTCAGCATTGCTTGCAAGTTATTTTGCATTATGTGTTAACAAACATAGCGTTAGTGTAGTGTGGCCTGGTAAGATTTTAGGAACTCCCCCACCAGAGAAATGTAGAATTTGAACTGATTATCACAGACCGTGAAGGTCATTTAAATTCCCATTTAAAGAGCAGTTTGGATGCAATATATAATAATATAATGCTCCTTCTCCTGTCCATCTGGATGCAGATGAAGTTCACATTTTTGCTAAAAGTGTGAGACATTACATCCTTTCAAGTAAAACCACTGAACATCAGAAATTCATTCCTTTATATATATATATCAATAAGATATTTGTCTCCCAATGTGTAATACAGTAATATTACTTATATCTGTCTTTTTTAAAGTAATAAGTTACATTACATTATTACTGTCTCTGAACTTGTAATGCATTACACTACCTTTGTCATACTTTTGAGTTACTTTCACCAAATTAACCGCAAAAGTAGGGCTTGGTATTTTAAAGGCTAAAATGTAGTTTATTGCAGCTCAATATAAGTCAGTGAAAGGCGATGTGGTATAGCATAATAACTGTGTAGGCCCTTAAGGCTATACTAACAACTTATAATAGGCGCAGTGAATGCTCAAAGTGCAATCCAATATGTATCAATCACCAACAGAATCACAAAAGCATCTGCTTTATCAAACTCTTTGGCAAATGTCTTTCTATCTGGCAGTACATGCTGAAAATTAAGAAGATAGCTAGATATTAAACTCCTGCTCCGTAACTGGGCTAAATAATACTTGGATACCGATAACATTACGTCGCTGTTTGTTATAAATAACATGGTAGTACAGCCTCGGCATGGCCCAGTAACCTACGAACAAGTCTCTATTGCAACCTTAATTGCGACTAACTTAGTGTTAGCATGGCACCGGTCCAGGTGTCTCTTTAAGTTGTATTTCTTGATTTAGACAATTCCTTAGCTGTTGGACATCAATTGCACTTGACTATTATGTTTTCCTATTTTTCTCTAATAAAAAAAAACTTCCCGGTTGGGCGAACATGTGAGGGCAGCGTTGTCTCGTTCTCCCACGACTTTACTTTTCTAAAGTTTCATCTAAAACCACCGAATTTGAGTTAAACCCGTATTTTGTGAACATAATTTGGACTATAAAGTAGAACAAGTCGATGTGATGCCGAAACAGGCAAAAAAGACCAAAATTGCTGTCTCAACTGCAAGTGAAGTGGCTGGCCCGGACATGGCTAGCATAATTAGCCTGCTTGAAGAGCACAGAGTTTAGCTCAGAGCTAGCACAGAGGGAGCACAGAGCTAGCATTTCAGCTGACTTCAAAGCTGCCTTTGCGGTACTGGAGGCGAAGCTGAACCAAACGCAGACCACAGTAGCAGAACATGGGGAACAAATTGACTCTCTTGAGACCAATGCCAATCTGCAAGACCAGCGACTCCGTATACTCGAGGAGAAGTGTGCAGTATTGGCAGATAGCAATGCTAAGCTAGCTGCGAAGACCGCAGATCTGGAAGGTCGGAGCCGCAGAAATAACATCAGAATCATTGGACTTCCTGAGTCTATTGAGGGACCCCGGCCCACAACCTTCTTCTCTGAACTTTTGGTCGAGCTGCTAGGCAATGAAACTCTCCAATCCCCTCCCGAGCTGGACTGTGCACACAGAGCCCCAGCTGCTAGGCCGCAGCCAGGGACGAGACCGCGACCTGTGATAATGCGTCTGCATCGCTACCAAGTCAAGGACCTGATTGTCCGGGAGGCCCGCAAGAGACGAGGGGATCTCCGCTACCGTGGGACACCAGTGCAGATCTACGAAGACTTCACACAGGAGGTCCTCGAACAGCGGGCTAAGTACCGGGACATCATGTCAAAGCTGTACAACCTAGGCCTCAGACCGGCTCTTCTGTTCCCTGCTCGCCTGCAGATCACACTTGGAAGCGGGGCTAAGAAAAGGTTCCCCTCGCCCCTGGAGGCTGTAGCCTTTGCAGCTGGCTATGAACGCGAGCCGGCTAACTAACCACTGATGTTATGCTAGGCTAGTGGTGGCTAGGCTAGGCTAAACCACGCTAGCGCTGCATTGATGGTGGACTGGGTACGTTACAGCCGTTATGTTGGGACACAATTTATTGTATAATCTAACGTTACCTAGCCATGACAGCGCACAATGCGACATGTTGTTTACATCTATTTTTTGTATGATTACATTTTTATATTTACACTATATACCCGGGGTGTTTTTTGCACTTTTTCAAATGTCCTTGTTAACACATGCTGTTCACAATTGTTTCTGGGCACTTTACAGCCGTCGTTCTGTTGGGACGTAATTTATTTTATAACTAACGTTACTCGGCCAAGACAGCACACAATGTGACATGTTTACATCTATTTTTATTTAATTTAATTTTTTTTTTCATTTTTGTATTTACACTCTATACCCGGGATGTTCTGGTACTTTTGCAATGCTCTTGTTAACATATGCTGTTCACAATTGTTTACACTTATTAAGGAGGTTGTATTTGCATGATGTGGGTACTGAGACACCTTGAAGAAGGAGAGATGATTCAGGTAGGGAAGTTATTGCCAATTTCATTGGCAGATGGAGCTAAGGGGTGGGGAGGGAGGGGGGCCAGGGCATGGGAGGAGGTGGGAGGGAGTAGAGGATGGGAGGGAGAGGGTGGGGCATTTATCTTGATGGGGCTATAGGTTTCCATTTGTTTGAGGCAGCTGTTTCATTTACATTCTGTTTTGTCATCTTTATGTACACTGTTCTCTCCATTTTTAGTTGTGGATGTTCTAGGGCTGACCTGACACTTTCGATGCTGTACGCGGTCTCATGGCTAATGTAACTGGTACAGGGACTGGTGGTGGACAGGCGGTCAGGATACTCTCTTTGAACACTGGTGGGTTGAATGCTTCGGTGAAACGCACAAAGATTATGACACATCTTAAAAACCTGAATGCGGATATAATGTTTATACAGGAGACACATCTCTGTAACTCTGATCAGCGAAAGCTGAATAGGCCGTGGATTGGACAAATGTTTCATTCACAATTTAACCTAAAGACAAGGGGCACAGCCATTTTAATTCGGAAAAAAGTAAATTTCACCCCTACTAATACAATTTTAGATCCAAATGGACGTTATGTCATCATTTCTGGCACACTCTATCAGAAACCGGTCATCTTAGTTTCTGTGTATGCTCCCAATTGGGATGATCATAATTTTGTGAAATCGCTATTCTCCACCATCCCCGATTTGAATTCCCATCTATTGATACTGGGAGGAGATATGAATTGTGTTATAGACCCAACACTAGACAGATCTAGTTCCAGAACTGTGGCGCCCTCTAAAACGGCACAGACTCTCTCTGCTTTTATGGACCACTATGGCTACGTCGACCCGTGGAGATTTTTACACCCCTCGGTTAGGCAATACTCTTTCTTTTCCCATGCACATCGTTCATACTCTCGCATAGATTATTTCATTGTTGATAAAACATTTATTTCGTCGATTGTCTCCGTTCAGTACTCACCGATAACTGTATCAGATCATTCAACTGTGATCCTGGACCTTCACTTTGATCATAAGCCTAAGGAATTTAGATTCTGGCGTCTTGACCCTCTTTTACTTTCTGATGCAGCCTTTTGTGAGTGTATTTCGGAATCAATTGCATTCTTCTGTGAGACCAACCAAAATGAAGAGACCTCTGCGTCCCTACTCTGGGAAACCCTTAAAGCTTTTCTTAGGGGTAAGATCATCTCGTATACCTCTCATGTTAATAAACTTCGTAGAGCACGCCAAAGAGAACTGGAAGAATCTATCATTAATCTAGACAACCAACTCTTTTCCACTCAATCACCTGATCTATTTAAAGAACGGATGGGGCTCCAAACAGAACTTGACCTTCTCCTAACAAGAGAGGCTGAACGACTCCTTCTACATTCACGAGGGTCTATATATGAACATGGTGATAAAGCTGGCCGTCTCCTGGCCCACCAACTAAAGGCTAGGGTGGCTTCGAACCAAATCACCCAGATTCGGGACGGGTTGGGCTCTCTCACTTCTGACCCGGGAGAGATTAATAACATCTTTAAAACCTACTACTCTTGTCTCTACACGTCTGAATCCCCTGATAACGAAGATCAGCTACATACATTTTTGGATAAATTAGATATGCCCAAGATTTCGACTAACGACCAACAGACACTAGATGCCAACCTGCAGCTCGCTGAGATTAAAGAGGCAATACAGTCCATGAATAGTGGCAAATCACCGGGACCTGACGGATACCCGGTAGAATTCTACAAAAAATTCTCAAATCAACTGTCCCCATTATTATTAGATATGTTTAATTCGTCGTACGACCAAGGCTCACTGCCGCCCACCCTTATGCAAGCCTCTATCTCTTGATCTTTAAGAAGGGTAAGGACCCGTTAAGCTGTGCATCATATCGCCCAATCTCGCTCCTGTCTGTAGATGTGAAAATACTTGCGAAGATTTTTGCTCGCCGGTTGGAATCTATTATACCCTCCATCATTTCGGAAGATCAGACGGGATTCATAAGAGGGAGGCACTCCTTCACAAATGTCCGAAGACTTCTCAGCGTCATCCACAGTCCGCCTTCTCCTGCTGAACCAGAGGTTGTCATATCTCTTGATGCTGAGAAGGCCTTCGACAGGGTTGAGTGGGCCTATCTGTTTTCTGTCCTTCAACAGCTGGGCTTTGGTCCAGGCCTCATCTCCTGGGTTAGACTTCTGTACTCTTCTCCTCATTCCTCTGTATGTACGAACACCCAGCGCTCCAAATTCTTCCCTCTTTTCCGCGGGACGCGTCAGGGGTGCCCGCTTTCCCCACTACTATTTGCAATTGCTATTGAGCCATTGTCAATTGCTCTAAAAGCGGAGACAGGAGTTAAGGGGATTCAGAGAGGGGATATCGAACATAGGGTCTCGTTATATGCTGACGACCTTCTTCTGTATGTGCGCGATCCTATAGCTAGTAATCCACAGATACTCTCGCTTTTGACCACTTTTGGTTCATTTTCAGGATACAAATTAAACATCCAAAAGAGTGAATGTTTCCCTATCAACCAATTGGCTACAGAATTACCTCCGTTGTCGTTGCCTTTTAGAATATCCAACTCAGGGTTTTAATATCTGGGCATTGCAATCACGCAGTCTTTTAGTGCGCCCCGTTGTAATTGGCACTTTAAAGATCTGGGCACAAGTTAGACGTCACTTTGGTTGGCTTACTCTTCCTCAAGCGACTCCTGTCTGTAACAACCATCTATTTTTACCAGCCATAATTGAACCCCGATTTTCTCACTTGGAGAGGGAAGGCCTCCGCTGCATAGGGGAGTTATACATTGATAGCCTGTTTGCCAGTTTTGACCAACTACGGGTTGCCTTTAATCTAAGAGGATCTGATTTCTTTAGATACTTTCAACTAAGGGATTTTGTTAAGACCCACTCTCCACAATTCCCCCAATCCCTACCTCCCAGTGGAGTGGATCTTGTACTTAAAGCAAGAACTTTGTCTAGGCGCCATGTCTCTTATTTGTATTATCTTTTCTCTCCGGTTGATGAATCTGCCATTAGCAAGATTAGAACTAATTGGGAAAAGGAACTACAGTTCACCTTCTCTGATGACTTTTGGAAGGAGGCCCTGAAAGCCGTTAACTCATCCTCCAGTTGCGCTAGACTCAGCCTAATACAGTTTAAAGTTCTCCATAGACTACATTATAGCAAGGCTAAGCTCTCCAGGATTTATCCAGATAGATTAGATGACAGGTGTGATAGATGTTCCCAGGCCCCCTGCGACCTGACTCACATGTTCTGGTTGTGCCCTAAATTATCTAGCTTCTGGCAATCTTTCTTCGAATGTATCTCTGAAATTGTAGGTCTAAAATCTCTCCATCCCCTCATGTAGCTATTTTCGGTAGGCCCCCAGATGAAATCAACATTACAAACACTCAAACCAATGTCATTGCCTTTACCTCCTTGATTGCTCGTAGGAAAATCCTTCTTTTGTGGAAATCTCCTTTACCTCCCTCTTTTCAAATGTGGCTGAGTGATACTATGTCTCTTCTAAAGTTGTAAAAAATTAAGTTTACTCTCCGGGGTTTCTCAGATAAGTTTTGCGCTCATTGGAGGCCACTGATCAGCTATGTAGACCGTCTTCCCCCTGATATGGTGTCGCTGTAGGGATTCTTTCTTTATCTGTCCATAATTCCGATATGATTACTCCCCTGTCCACCACACATGCAGCCCGTGTGACATCCCTGGATATGTGTTAGTATGTGTATATGTATGTATGTATGCAGGTATGTGTATGTACATGTATATTATTACATCTATCATTTGGTGTGTAATTGATGTACTGTTGCCTCAGTGCTCCGGGAGAGGGGTGGTTGGGATGGGTTGGGATGGGGCGGGGTTAAGGGAAAGTGAGTAAGGGTTCTTTTGGGGAAAAAATGAAAATGCCTTAATTGTTGTAATGCACTGTTACACTTTTTCCATGTGAATAAAAATATATATATAAAAAAAGAAAAAAAGAAAAGTGGAATCTGTTTCTGCAGCCCTCTTAGCCAATCGTAAATCGGCTTACTATTCTACCTGCACAATTGTTTCTCTTGTGTCGATGGCGATGTTGGTGAATAAAAAAAACTAATTTCGGGTTAAAATGTGTTGTAAGTTGCGTTACTGAGAATTGTAACGGGTATAATATTACCAGCATTTAATTAGTGATGCGTTATATTACTGCGTTACAGCATAGTTATACGTTATTGTAACTCGTTACTTTTGTAACACGTTACACCCAACACCGTCTGTCAAAGTCACAAAACTTTACCACGCTAGCATTAGCTTTACACTCAAATACAAGTTCATTTAATCAAGTAATGTACTGTATATTGTGCAATACTTCACTGAGCTAGCATTACATTTAAAAGAGGATTACATTTGACCTTTAAAGCTCTTGTGGGTAAAAGCATGATAATGTAGGTAAAATGCTCCTCCTTAAGCTGATGAAGCTTACACAGAGAGGCACATGTTGTAATAATACATCGCTATAATATCTATTCTACACAATTCAACCCTAAAGGGTACCGACCTGATACACAATGAGTGCTTTGACTCTCAAGAATTTTGCTAATATAACTCTGTACTTTTACTTCATTCTACTCAACCACTGATTATCTTATACGTATTCAGTATAATTGTGGCAGTGGATACTGTTGTGCACCGACAGAAATGTTAAGAGAGTTTCATTTTTATGCTATGTTATGGTTGTGTTGTTTTGTCACTCATCATTTACCTCTCATTCCAGGCTTCCTGATTATCCACCTCTTGTGTGTCTCCCCTGCTCATCAGCACCAGCCCCGCCCCTGATTGTTTCCACCTGTGTCTTGTTGTCATGTGTTTGAATTCCCCAGTCTCCCAGTGTTCATTGTCAGTTCGTCTTGTCTCATGCCTAGGTCAGATCTATGCTCTCCTTGTTATCAAGTTATTTTGTTCCTCACTACGTGAGCGATTTTCTTTTGTTCTCTTTTTGTCATCTCATCCAGAGATTTGATAGTGATTATTTTTGTTCATCTATTGAAAATAAAGTATATTACAAATACTTTACCTCTGTCTCCTGGGTCGTGCAATTGGGTCCTATACCCTGAGTTCTGAGTTCGTAACAGATATCTAACTGAGAATAATAGCACTGTGAAAAAAAACAATTTTGCCAAGTTCTGTTTCTACAGTATATTCTGCAAATGTCACTTTGTTCATCACACAGGCAGTTAGGAAATGGAATAAATATCAAGCTACAGTTTATAAACACAATAATACAACGCCATACAGATGTGGTGCATGCGTTTTGTCTGAAACAATATGTCTGTCTTCCATTCTAATCACAATGGTGGTCCTTTTGTAATTGTAATGCTGTGCTTGGTATTTCATCAGAAACATTAAGTCCTATTTCACAATGAGGGGCCTAATTCCTCGCGTCCTTTGAAACGCAGCGTTAACTGAATACAAGTGCAAACAGCAGAGAAAACCGCAGGTAAAAACACTATCATGAGCACTGGGTAATTTTGAAATGTTTTCTTTTCATTAACACTGTATTAATCCATGAGAGCGGTACACCAGTACACCTGTGCTGTTAACACAGATATTGTAGCATTCCTAGATGACAGCTCAATTATTTTTCCATGTCCCTACCTGCGTTAGTCACAACAGTTTACCCCCCACTTCTCCATCCTAACACCCACCATGTTGTTTTGACAGACAGGGTGGAAAAAGCAGCTGCTGGAAGTGTACGGCAAAGCTTCCACAACTCTGTAGAAGGCCGCTGGAGTGTTGGCTGACACAATCAAAATGTAATCCATTTGGAGCTGAGGGCTGATAGCAGCAGCAGCAGCAGCAGCAGCCTGTAACTCAGCAGCTCCGTTAATGGCCTGTCTTAATGTTCACTGTTGGCTGATGTCATGGCACGCCAGTTGAGCCTGAATACACAAGTAGGAATGTATGCTGTCGTGACATGCAGTGATTAGAGGCAAAAGGATCATTTTATTATCACGGCTCAATGACGCATTTGAATGTGCCTCCTAAGGTTTGAAGTGAGAAGTGACAACTTGGATGAATAGACTGGAACCTCAAAGAGGTTGTTTCTGAAACGAATTTCTGCTCACAGAAGAATGTAGGGGTTGTTGTGCATTAATAAATGGAAGTATGCATCATATCTTACAAAAAAATCGACAGAAAATGTAAAAATATATTTATATACTGACGTATAAAAAGGCTATCATATAATACATTGAATGTCATAAAATATTATTCTGAAATGTATATCAATATTCATTAATTGAGACAACAACACAGAAAATGCCTACAACTTCTAAAACACAGTTTTCATAGTCATTTCTGTTGCTAGTAGCTAGCAGAGCTTCTTGTAGCTAAACCTCAGATAAATAAATGATCTGGCATTACCTGCTACTGATGCTAAATTCGTTTTTTAATCTCATCGCTGATACTTTTTTCACATGGACACATTTTAAAGATATAACTTTGTGTTTGGGCTGTTTGTGTTATTTTTTTCCTTCTATAGTGTCTAGGGCAAACGGTTACATCGGCCCAAAACACTAACATTAGGAGAAAGGCGCTGCACTTTAGAAAATGAAGCAGATATAAAATCACAAATGTTCCTGTACACATGAAGAAACATCTTCGGCAACTTGACAACACATGCAGCATTTAGAGAACATTCAGCAACTTGAGGAGACATGCGCAGCGTTTACTAAAAGCTGCAGAAACCAAACGCTGCAAATACAAAACGCTGAAGAAGCTCAAACACAACGGAGACCAGGGGACACTAAAGAGTGACGCACACAGCTGGGAGACCAGGGGATACTAAAAAGTGACACACACAGCTGGGAGACCAGGGGACACTAAAGAGTGACGCACACAGCTGGAAGACCGGGGGACACTAAAAAGTGACGCACACAGCTGGGAGACCAGGGGACACTAAAGAGTGATGCACACAGCTCGGACCGGAGCGCTTGGTGACGTTCAGGATTATAAAGCTGGACAACTGTCTCCGTTGCAGAGTTTGTCTGTTTTATAAAAGTGTTTATTTCAAATGAAGCGTTTTTCAGTGTGTTAGAAATAACTAGGTTAATTAGCTGCAATAACACCGACAGCAATCACGCCATCAAATTGTTCAAATAGGCCAATAATGCACATTTAGGGTCATTTTCCAGTTGGCAAACTTTATAATCCCCAAACGTCACCAAGCTCTCCGGTCCCAGCTGTGTGCGTCACTCTTTAGTGTCCCATGGTCTCCAGCTGTGTGCGTCACTCTTTAGTGTCCCCTGCTCTCCAGCTGTGTGCGTCATTCTTTAGTGTCCCCTGGTCTCCAGCTGTGTGCATCACTTTTTAGTGTCCCCTGGTCTCCAGCTGTGTGCATCACTCTTTAGTGTCCCCTGGTCTCCAGCTGTGTGCGTCACTCTTTAGTGTCCCCTGCTCTCCAGCTGTGTGCGTCACTCTTTAGTGTCCCCTGGTCTCCAGCTGTGTGCGTCACTCTTTAGTGTCCCCTGGTCTCCGTTGGGTTTGAGCTTCTTCAGCGTTTTGTATTTGCAGCGTTTGGTTTCTGCAGCTTTTAGTAAACGCTGCGCATGTCTCCTCAAGTTGCTGAATGTTCTCTAAATGCTGCATGTGTTGTCAAGTTGCTGAAGATGTTTCTTCATGTGGAACATTTGTGATGCATTGTTGCTGAAGCTGCAGTGCATTTCTCCAAATGGAAAAGTTTGGGCCCTTGTAGCGCATTTGCACCTGTCTGCCGCCATACATTTCCCCTTGAGTGGAGGAAGCTGTAATTAAATCAAGAAATAAAAAGTACAAATACATAATTAAAACTACTCCACGTATTGAAAACCTGATCTCATGGGGAATTTGTACAGAAATATTATTTTCAGATACAGTGTCTGTATGAAAGGTGTTTTTAACTTCAGTTTAATAGTCTACAGTAAGCAGTATTGTTTCCTTTTCCTTAAAAAACTAAACCTTGACCCAAACCCTCATATCGTAAAAATACATTTTATAGCCTATTGAATGAAAATGGGTAGATGCTCTGACAATCTGTCACAGTTATGGGAGTGAAAGTAGCCTAATTTGTTGTTTCCACTTCCATAGAGAACGATTCACATTTGTGCAAATGAGCTCTCCTTATGTCCCATATGTTATTGTGTCAGTATCATAGCAATGAGGCTGTATTTGGCTTCGGGAGGTTCAGTTGTGGCGTCTGAGTGACGTGAACCCACGTTGGCCCCTCTTAGAGAGGACATGCTGATTAGGTAATCACCTGTGTACACAAAGCCTGCCGCTCCTCTCCCTCCATATCCTCTTTGACAGACATGAGGGGATGACACAGTTCTGCTTTCACACCCTTTTCATCACAGCTCTGCTGGCGGCAGCCTACGAGACGCTAAAACATATTTACCGTTTCAACAGAGTCACCCGATGAGCTGTGTGCTGCTCTATTGTACACTGATGAAAAGTTAATCTCTTAATGCAGGCCAGGTAGAGGCTTATTCCTGGCTCAGCTCTAGATCCTGAACCTGAAGCTGCTTAAGAGCTTTTACTCTGCCAATACATGACGGTTATAACAAATATTTTATTGTAATTTATTTTAAAAAAAATACATTTTCTTCTGCCATACAGGGGAAACAAAATGCATCGTAATAGTACATAACCATTCTCACTTGTTTGAGTTATTTATGAAAAAGATATACTCAGTTTGCTTATCATTGTACAACAAAGCACGGTATACAAGCTGCCTGCAAGGCCATTAAAAACAGAGGAGTTGGTCCGGTGAGAAAAGAAGGGTCTGGGTGGGGCCGAGGGCCTCGGAGGCCTGATGTGGCACAGACCTGTCAGTGCTCAGCAAATTGATTCAGTGGCACGCTCCACGCGGAATTAAAGAGCAGTGGGTGGGGGTAGCCTGAGACTAGCAGGCCATTCATTAATCACTGAGGTAAACAGGCCATCCAGTGACACCTGGTCGGGTTAATGCCTGGGACCCCAGAGTAATTACCACTCCCCTCCCCAGCCGGCCCGGACAGCCACTCACATGAAAGCGTGTGATTATAAAGGAAATGGGAATTAGCAGAAACATTTGAGAAAGGCGGTCTTCAGTTCACTGGTAGTGGGGAGGGCTTTTAAAAGATGTTGAAAAAAAGTCGGTGGAGATGTGGGCTGATTGGAGTTCCCCCCACAGGGCATGTGGGGGGAGGGGGGGGCACTGTGGACACCAAATTAGTAGTGTCTGTTATTCGAAACCAAAATAAAGCAGGAGCAGCAGTAAATGATTTCCCCATTGCTAGAGTGCCAATCTGGGATCTCTGTTGAAATTACTGAGAGGCCACGTTGCAATTAGTGGTTTGTTTCTTTTAGACTGAAATATGGCCATAATTCATAGCTTTCAACTGTTGCATTGGGAAGATGTATTGGCCGGCCAAACTGAGGAGGTAATCGAAACACATGATATGGCAATTTGTTACCAAAAAGGCAAGTACACAAAGTATTTGCATGGCCATTTTTAAGGTTATACTGTGTGGGCATTTCAAGGAATAAAACTCCTCGATTCTTAATAGGATGTCATTAAAAAGTGGTTGTTATAGAGAGGTATGAGGTTGAGATGCTTCCAGTTAGAGTCTTTAATGTCAAAAGAGAAAGCTCCTCAGAGCTTTGGCACAGTCAAAGTGAAGGCCCTTTCCCACCCTTTGTTTTGAATACAAAAACTGGCTTCAGTTACACTGTGGTCACAATAGCAAACATAAACATTATCTGATAATAATTCTGGATGTTTTCCTGCACGCTCGTTGGCCTCGAGGTCTTTTGTTTCCTGGAGATTAGCAAACTAATCTTTTTGCAATGACTCATGACGCTCCATATGAAATAATTACTGTGTGAAGTAATGATCTAAATACAAGTGTTTCCACTCATAATGACTCTTTCATTTTCCAAGATGTTGACCCGGCTCCCAGCGAGCAAGTCTTTTGCCAAAGTGGATGCAGAGCATTACAACTCTTTTTTCCTCCTTTTCCTGCCATCACAACATATCAAATAAAACTTCATAATTCCCCAGTGATTGTACATAGTTCAGGTTTTCACTCAGTTCTGGGCAAAGACCACAATGGAAGGGAGTGTGTGGCTTCAATGCAGCTTCATATAGATATGCTGTTGTAATAACCTGCAGATTAACAAGTAAAGTGTAGCGTAGCTGTAGCAGCCGTCGCAAGCTTGATTCCTGTCCAGGCCTCCTCCAGCACCAGAGGGGCTATTACACAAGTCCCTTAATGACATTTAATGATTTAATTGTGCAAAAATCATGGAAACAAAGTGATACATGACTTACTCATGTTGACATTTAGCAGACCCAAATCCATGTGTTCTCTCACTAAAGGGAGGAACTCCCCCGCGCCGCCTGTCCCTCTCACCTATCTTTCCACAGGCATTTCAGACTTCCCACAGAATATTTATTTCATGGGGACTAGAATGCCGAATAGGTGTCCCTGGCCTTGATCAAACTAGAAGCCTTTAGTAATAACCCCTGAAAATTAAATAAATCCAAACATTTTTCTACAGTTTGGTAAATACTGGTTTAGGTAAACAATGGCAGGGTTATGTTTCAAGGATGACATTTTGTTGTGTACAAAAACGGACAGTGGCGTACAGAGCTCCAGAGCAAATAGCCAAATCCATCGTTTTTAAACCATGCAGTAAGATTACAATTGCTAGAAGTCTGCAGGTTGGCAACACGTTTTTGACCGTGTTCACAACGCTTTCTGTGTCATTTTTGTATACATTAAAGCCTACAAAGTTGAAACATCAAGTTGTGATTGGATCAGGGAGATGTTATTTGAAAGGAATCGTAATTTTATATAATAAATATAGGAATGAATCCTCGTTCAAGTCTTACCTGCCCCTGGTAAGTACATTGGCAGATACAAAATATATGTAAATAATTGAAACACAAGTATCTGAGATACTTTGCAGACTAAGTGGCGGAGGAACTCGCCGTTTTGTAACAGCGGCCACTACAATGTCCACTTATGTTGTCACTTAGTGGAGCCTCTTCTGCTTGCTCCACTTGCTTTTGGTGGTCTACATAGCGTGATCAAAAACAAAGAATAATAATCCCAAAGTAGAACTGGTTAAAAGGTAGGCAGATTAGCAATTGATCACATTATAGAGACTCTTCAGGATGAGAGTGCTCTCTAATGTGGCACACTAATGTCTTCGGAGAAAGAAGCTCTCTTCGCTCTGCAGGGCTCCATCCTGCACATATGGTCCATCATGATAAATGCAAAACTACACTTAACATAATTCCCACATACTTTTGTTCCTCTATGGTTGGAAAAGGTTTACAAGTGCTCTACAATAAATGAGACCTCAAGTGCACTGAAAGTGGATTTAAATGTCTTTGCTGCTTTAGCACGGCAACCTGCTGAAGAACTACACCTAAATGTAGCCAAATGCTGGATCTAAATCCTCAATCTGGACCAATATCAACAAATGATTTTTCCATTTGAACTGCGCTGGGAAGATGGTCTGCTAAATATGTTGGACATGTTACAGTAATCTCATAACTTTTTTCAAAAGGACCCTATAGCTGGGACCACTTAATGTGCATGCAGGTAGTGTAACATACCACCGTCCTACTTCCACTGACATTTAGTTCACTTTCAATCGAGGAAATACATACAGTATGGTAACATGTCGTGACCATAACCACTTTATCTTCCCTTATGCTGCACTGAAAGATTGACTTCACCAGTACCCCTCTGTTTCTCTAGAAGCACATTTATGTGAAGGAGCTGCTTCCATGTCAGTACAAAGCTGCTGTTCATCTACCTGCCCTAAACATCTGGTGAAGTTCTCCACAGCCTAAGGCCGCCACTACAGCGGAAGAAACCTTGTTGATGTAGGGCATTATTGCTTCTAAGGTTTATCAGGCACGCTAATCATAATGCTGTTATTTGTAAGAAGCAATAACTGGGGCTAAAGTTAGCAGTCTGTGTGCCTAACATACGTAATGGACCTTGTTGGAAACAGTTAGGGAAGGCTAAGAGAATTCCACTGAACCAAACTTACAAACCCAACCCCTTTTAAGGCTTGGACCATCCCTTGTTCCTCTTCAAGGATTACAAATTGAAATGAAATCATTTCATTACACTTAGTAAAAACAACCGTAACACTCCATTACTATGAAACTCTCCTGTCTTGATGAATGCTACATTGTTTTCCAGCCTGATGCTAACAAACTAACACATCCCACACGCGCTGCTTTGAACAGAAGCCTTTTCAAAAGGTTTGAATATAATGTGTTTTTTAAAAAACCAACACAATCAGCATCCCTAAAGGAGTCTTAAGCGGTCAAGGGAAAGCTCCAATAATGATTTTCACCCAAGAACTTGCAACACTTTAATTCTGTGTGTGATTCTTCAGCAGTCACGTGGCTTTTGGCCAGATCAAATAGCAAAATAAACACACAGGTATAGAGGAAAGGCCTCTGGCTGGTACACGCTGTGTAGACTCCAATCACACACTATAACAAATAAACAAGCTACCTGTGCTTACAATATGTTTACAATAACTGATGATTCTACCCTTTTTAAGTGTTTGAACATTCAAAGCCACTTTAGCATCAGGGAGACGGTTTTGACAGGGAACACAGGTAACTTTACCCCCCCCGCCCCACAGCTCCATGCTCCCCAGGGTCTCGTCTCAGTTGACTTCGGACTTCAGTCATTCATGGTTCATTTGAAGGCATTTATTAGTGACTGTGTGATTTCCTGAACAGCAATAGTGTGCTCAATTATGACAAGAAAATCTGATTTAAGGGCAACAATTCCCACTTTGAAATTACCGCACAAAGTACAGTATGTGAAATGTTTAAAAATGATCACAATTCCAGCTCTATATGAAGATGAATGAAATGGCTTTTAAGGAGTCGGAGTGAAGAAGTGCAGATATCCTTGATGAAATATGTCGTGTATACAAAAGAGATTTTATTACTCCATCGTTCAGACAAAGCCATCAGCACAGTGCACTTTTCCACTGGGTGCCTAATGTAAATTCCTGCACAGTGTTTATAATTTCCACAGCAGGTGATTCACTCACTCAAAGAGGCAGCTCCAGTTTCCACAGACCCTGGACTAAAGCTGGAATTAAAGGCAGCATCAGAGAGATAAATAACATAAAAAGCATACCGCACAACTTTTATTATCCCAAAATGAAACTTCCTCAGAATAAGGTACAAACCGTTATCCAGCTACAGAGAGCACACAGCCTTCTATTTGAGTTAATAAAGGTTTCTGCATCGATAATCGTCAATCCTCCATGTCAGGAGGGGGTCTTCAGTTCAGGTCAGAGGCTGCCACATGTAATCAAGGAAGATCAGAAAGTCTGTGCTCTCTTACCAATCCCAGATGGCAACCCGCTCGGCCTCACTGTGGCACGTGGACGTCAGGCATTACCTCAGCCAGCAACATGAGCTAACAAACTCTCGGCAACACGGCGCTGCAATGCTCCACATCCTGCCTGACACCAAAATACATTGTAATGATGTTAAACACCAATGAGCATAACACCAGTGCTCTTTAAATTATTATAAATTGAATTGTAACTATTCAATTGACTGGATTGGTAAGGTGAGACGTAAGTATTTTATTTATCTTAATTCTTTTACTTTGTCATGTCTTATTGTCCCTATTCTTTTTAATATAAAAGCACATATATTTTCCCTAAAGGAACAAATATTGTATTATTTATATATTCTTTTTTTCTTCAGTACTTCTTATTTGAATGTTTTGTGCTGTGTATCCTGATTTGTGTTATGGAATCACTCCACATGTTTCTGAGGAGTGTATCAGCCCCTCGCAGTGTTCATGTCCTCGGTGTTTTCAGTGTTCACCGGGTCATCAAAGAGCAATCTAAACGCTGCTTTACAGTGTTATTAAAGGAGCAGTTAAACTACATTATATTCATAAATAATGATTTTGTGAGCCATTTTGTATACATACATAGGTCACAATAAAAAGCATTTTTTGGTAATTATTTTTAAAAAGAAAAGAAAATCATGGACATTTTTACTATTTCCTGTCTTAATTATAGGGTGCATTGACTCTTTTGGAAATATATCCATCAGGTTACACAATAATTAAGTCTGAAGTTGCCAAATAAATACCTACTGTAACAATGCCTCATACTTTAAAGGATTCCCATCATTTTTTAGGTAAAGTCAAAATCAATAAAATAAATGCGAAGCTGTTATTTTAGTAAAAAGTACTATTATGTTATATTTGTGAAATAAAAGTATTTACTTATCACTGTGCAGCCATTTATTCTCTGCCGGCTCCTCTCTGAAATGTGATCACGCACCGCGACTCCCTGTTGAAGCTCGAGCTGACGGACTCACTGCACACACTCCACATGCTGCAAGGTATGTTTTACAATCGTGAAAGAACAAACTCTCAAAGGTTAAAACTGCCCATAACATGTTTTTTGTTTAAAAAAAGGGTAGAAAAGGGATTAGTACGGGAAATTATAATTGACACAATCAGATATAATAAAACAAATTCTGTCTAATTTTTTTCTTGAGTCCTTCACACAAGAAAAATATAGAAAATAATTATCTAAAACTAAATATGAAAATGCTTAAGGTTTGGTTGTATGTACACTGGCCAGCCAACTATAGGGTGCATTCAATTATCAAGTGAGATTGAAAGGAAATGTTATTTGGAACAATGAAAATTCATCATATTATTATTATTATTATTATTAATAATGTGTGTGTGTGTGTGTGTGTGTGTGTGTGTGTGTGTGTGTGTGTGTGTGTGTGTGTGTGTGTGTGTTCTGGCAACACTATGCCAACCCTCTCAATGGGGATGCACAAGGTCAGCTCTAGCCCTGTGGCTAGGCAAGGCTAACCAATTCATTGAGATTGGCTGGATTCACTTACTTGGCCTCTAAGGTGTTTTAAATGTTCTCTAACAAACTAAACTCTGGTTTACATGTCAGCCAGGCTTTGATTACCTGGGTTAGGTCATATATTTGTTTCCTGGTTGACAGTGGCACTGACTGGGGTTTAGGGAAACAGCCCACCCGATTGTTGACTGATGGACAACTGTTGATACTGAGGGTCCCCACAGTGGCGCTGCAAGACACTCTGGGGGCCCCAGGCAGAAGAGACATGCCCCCCAACACATTCAGCACAACCGCCAGCACCGAGATTACGAAACTTAAATGATGAAGCAGCTTTTGACGGCGCGCTATGCATGGGGCCCCCTTAAAGGGGTTTCCCGACATGTCATTGCAGTGAATTAAAGGGGGTTTCATGTTGTCGTTGCTGTGGATCAATTTAATCTACCTTCTTTGGGGGCCCCCTTCTGGCCACAACACCCAAGCAAAAGGGGTTTTGCTTGCTGATCGTCCTAACACCGACTGCATGCTATGGTTCTCACTGGCTCTGCAGCCAACCATCAACCATACGGTCAATTAAGAGTGAGTGGAGCCTCAGGCCTCTAATTACCCTGGCCCTAAGCCCCTTACTAATTTTTAAAGATCAGGACTGAGTCAGGAGAAAATCTTGGTCAAACAATGTTTGTGAGTGATTGAGAGAACGAGGGAATGCACCTTTATGATCAAGCTGACCTACAAAAAAACTGGCAGTTTACAAGGTTCAGTTAGCCAAAAAGCTATACCTAATGAGCTTTTAATATGTATTTCATGTCTCAAGTGTAGTACAATCAAGTAAGGCTGCACTCCTTTATACAACACAGTCTCACTCCCTGAACGTCCAGGAGCGACGCTTGGTCAGGGTCCTATTGCGTGCAGTTGTGACGCGCCGAGTCTCCTTCAGCTTCATAAACGGACGCAAAGAGCTTTCAACTGATTGCAATGTATTCCCATCGGCGGCGGTATTTGACGCTCAGGGAAGCACCGCATCGGTCCATGTCGGCGGCACTTAAAGAGCAACTTGCAGGTTTTTTTTTTTTACTAGATTTATGCTTAACCTTGCCTGAAAATTACAATTAAAAAAGTTAATGCAGGATTTGATATGTTTTACAAGACATAAGGGCAATAATTCAGAGGGGAAAGGAGCCGTTTTGAGCTCTGCTACTAAAAACTGCTTTTTTTTAACGTCATACGTCAAACGCGTCATATTACGTCACATGGGGGAGCAACTTTCTTGGACTCCTTCTCTGCCCAATCCGCGGTAGTAGTTTGTAGTTGGTTTGAGCGGTTGTAATTTAGTGAGCTGGTATTTTTTCGGTAATTTTACATTGCATTTCACCATTTGTAATCATGGTGAGCTGGAGTTTGTGCAGGTTGCACAAACTCCAGCGTGTCAGGACATCGAGTCCACAGTTTCCCTAACAGGAAAAGGACCGGAGCTAGCTTTCGGTCCTGGGTGCGTTGTGCGAGGTGCGTCCACCTCCCTGCAGCACATACTCTCCACAGCTGAGGCCTATCAAACAAAACGTTTATCAGGAAACCGTATTACATCTCTCTCCCCCCCTTCGCTCCTCTCTCTCTCCCCCCCTTCGTGCCTCTCTCCCCCCCTTCGTTCCTCTCTCCCCCCCTTCGTTCCTCTCTCTCTCCCCTCCGGTAGGCAGCACCGTAAGACGTAGTGTGGAGTTGCATTAGGTAACGCTGTGGTGGCTGTACTCCTCCAGCCGTCTCCTTTGTGTTTGTTTGTTTCCCCTGTCTGTGTTGTTTGTGTGGGCGTGGTGGCTGTCACTCCTGGCTCCCGGCTCAACCTCCACTCACCTGCTGCAATCAGCTGTGCGCCCTCCCCGACTACACACCTGCTTTCCATCAAGCCATTTACAACGGCATATCAACGGAGGCTCCACAACCTTTCTCCGCCAGATCGTCCTGCCAGTAACGTTACTATATTATCAATACTACTTTAGTTATAGCCTGATATATGATAGCTAACTTTACAATGTTGTGATGTGACCGACGTTAGCTAACATTAACTGTAGCTAACGCCGGTCACTCACCAAGACAGCTGCCCTGTTCTCCACTGGTTCTCCTCACACCACAGCTCCATTTCTCTCCGATGGCCGTTATTTCTTCTAATCCTTGGCTGCTCCTGGTCTCTTGTAAGCCTAGCAGGCTCATAATTATATGGTTGTGGTCCGTCATATGCATTCGAATATTTATTTTCAACCTCTTCTGTGTCAAAAATAGCATTGTGATCCATGTTTATTACTACGTTAGACCGGCCGCTCTCCCCCATGTGACGTCACACGCGGGAGGTCACATGGGGAGGCTTTTTTTATGCGGAAGTAAAAATGTCTTACAAAAACGACGCCAGATGTCACTGTAGTGTATATTTATGTATATTTTTTGGAAAATCTAGTGTATACATCATTTTCCTACACATTTATTCACTGGTTTCTCTAACCTGCAAGTTGCTCTTTAAAGGCAATGTGAGCGTCCATTCCCATTGGATAACAGAGGATTTTACACCCAGAAGTAAGTATTCTCTTTACTGTCGATTGATTTTACAGTGATATCTGCACTACTCATCAACTCAAAAACACCAGATTATCCTTGTTAATTACACAACATTGATTGGTTTAAATTGTGTACAATGCTTTTGTATTTTTCCCCTTCGATTCGGAGAAACAAATATTTTTTCGGAGTTTAGGATGGCAGAAGACACTACATTACCCAGAATCCTCAGCTTTCGTTTGGGACTACAACATGTGCTTTGCTTCACAAACCCCGTGATTAGTCCTCAAGCTCTGTGATTGGTTGACCTCCAACTGCATTCCATATGAAAAAAAACGTTTCGTAAAAGATCAAATCATACTTTATTCAGCAGTGCTTGCTTTACTCTTTGAAAGTCATCACATGAATGCATTGTAATAAATGGTTCGGCTGCATTAAATATTACACATCTGTCGTAGTTCTTTATTTATCTACAGAGATCGGGCCTCAGAATAGACCGGAAACTATTCTTTTACCGTTCTGTTTTAATTTCACAATAAAGTTAGTAGTAATATTTTGTTTTGATATTATTGTTTTTTATTAACTACTAGACCGCTGGGTCATGTTAAGACCATCTTTTCTGTGTTGCTGTGGGTTTTTTCCATCGCTTTTGTGTTACAAATATCAAAACAATAACAAAATATATCCGTCGTAAACTAAACCGGAAACAGCAGTATATTTTATTTTGTTAACACTGTAAACTTGACAGCTTTTAACCCAAACCACCTACTGGTTAAAGCACGTTATTACACGTTTAGAGTAATTGCAATGCAGGTAGATTGTGTTGCTTTTTAATGACTGTTTAAAATGCCTTTTTCTTAATGTCTTTCATTTTTGTAAAGCACTTTTGAATGTGTTATATTTTATGAAAACATTTAAATATTAAGAGTACATACAAAATAGGAGGAAAGTAGAAGGTCAATGATAGAAATATAGAATAGAAAATATCAAGAAGATACTGTAAATGATATCTAGAATAAAACAGTTTAGTGCCGGATGTACAAAGATATTAATAGGAGGATGTGCAAAACAGACAAACTAATTAGGCTTTATTTAAACATTAAATAATACTTTAGGTTAAGGTCTTCTTTTAAATACATGTAAGCAAAAAGCTTTGGGGGTATCTGATAAATATTAAGCCTGACAAAGTACTTAACGTTTAATATATTGCATGGTTTGTTTTGGGACTTGACAATCAACATTCCTGCAATGTTAACTATGTTGAAGCACTTATTTTAACCGATATTATACATATTATATTATACTCTTATAAGATGTATGTAGATAGAATAAGAAATGTGCAGAATATGACAGTTTAATGGTGGAGGTACACACATATTGATAGATGTCTTGTTGAGGAACCTATGACCCAAGTTTGTCATCATTGCATAACTACACCGTAGTTGTGTATAAAACCACCAGACTCAGGGACAGCTTCATCCCACAGGCCATAAGACTATTAAACACCTGAACTTTGAAACAACATCCATAACATTCATCTGGCTGCTACTTAGAAATTATTTGTCAAATATATCATATTCCAATCACTTGTATATAGACTCTTATTGCACTATTTCACTTTTTACTATTTTACTATTTTTTTTTGTATTTACTTGCACTATTTTTTCTGTGTATCTGTTTTATTGTGTTGCACTGTTGGAGGAGCCTGTGACCTAAGGGGGGGGGGGGGGGTAGGACACGTTCGATTCCTGTTTTGGTTAGTGGGCCGTCGATGGGATTCATTCCATTTCAAAGTGCTGTTTGACGCTCCGTGTAAACTTCGCGCACTGCCACTCCAACATCCAATCACAGAGCTTGAGGACTAATCACGGGGTTTGTGAAGCAAAGCACATGTTGTAGTCCCAAACGAAAGCTGAGGATTCTGGGTAGTGTAGTGTCTTCTGCCATCCTAAACTCCGAAAAAATATTTGTTTCTCCGAATCGAAGGGGAAAAATACAAAAGCATTGTACACAATTTAAACCAATCAATGTTGTGTAATTAACAAGGATAATCTGGTGTTTTTGAGTTGATGAGTAGTGCAGATATCACTGTAAAATCAATCGACAGTAAAGAGAATACTTACTTCCGGGTGTAAAATCCTCCGTTATCCAATGGGAATGGACGCTCACATTGCCTTTAAGTGCCGCCGACATGGACCGATGCGGTGCTTCCCTGAGCGTCAAATACCGCCGCCGATGGGAATACATTGCAATCAGTTGAAAGCTCTTTGCGTCCGTTTATGAAGCTGGAGGAGACTCGGCGCGTCACAACTGCACGCCATAGGACCCTGACCAAGCGTCGCTCCTGGACGTTCAGGGAGTGAGACTGTGTTGCTTTATAAAGAAAAATATGGCTCAGTGTGAATATGTTCTGTAGTCGAATAAACCTATTTATATTCAAAAGATATCTTTCTTTTTTAATAGCAAATTCTTTTTTGATATGTGTATCTACAATTTCTGGTTTCCTCTCTAGACAATCCGGAATGGTTATTTTGATAAATGACCTCATATGATAATCAGAAAAACATGAATGTTGTTGTTCATAGGGAATGGGGCGAAGCCTGCGAGCTAGTTCAGGCAGTCAACTTGAGCACCAATGATACATTAACACGTGGCGCACCTCGTCCCTCTTACAACCAACCAAAAACATTCTCCTAAACATGCCGCTCTATTTAAGCTGCCAGGTCTTCCTGCCTCTGCCTCGCTATGCTGCTGCCACTGCTGTGTTCACTTGCTATTGCTACATTCATGTTCCTGCTGCTGTGTTTCATGTTGCTTCTACTTGCCTGCTTATTCACATCGCTGCTGCTCTACACAGTCCTCCATGATATTTTCAGGTTACCTGCTGGTGCTGTCCTTTGCACATGTGTCTCGCTATCTCCGACTCTGGAAGCGAATCATCATCCACGGGGAAAGAAGCCTGCCTCATATCCGAAACATAGGCTAGCTCAGAGCATGGCTCAGACGCTGCTGGAACGAGCTGCAGCTCCCGGAACGACTGGCCGGGTGTCCCGTCCGTCCGCAACCACGAGGAGCCTTTTTCCTTCCGGCCAAGAGAAAGGCCCGAGTTGTACGCCAGCACCGGTAACAACCCCTCTCATCACAGAGCGTCAATTAACAGGCTCAATGTATCTCGGCCAGCGGCCAATTCAACACCAAAAAAGGATAGATTCCCTGGAACAAAACCCATTTTCCGCTGCCTGCAAATGTAAACAAACCGGGTCCCTCCTCCTCAACCCATGCTTCTACTTCCGTGTTTACCCATGCTGCTGCTCCGCTTCCCGCTGACGTCACACCCCCGAGGACTCTGGGAAATGAAGTCTCAGCTCCAACCACTGGTTCTAGCTTCCTGAACCCTGAAGCAGCAATTCCTGACTTAGGAATCACATATTAGCAGTTTGTACAGAGATGGCCACCCATGCTTGGTGTGCCTCGGGAGGCTTCACGCTGCAAAATCGACTCCAGTGATGTGCCAGCTCTCCAAAGCTTTTTCACCCTAACAGATGTTCGTCAATTACCTTATCACCAGGCTAAATCAAGGTTCCCTAGCAGGTTTGCTGGCTCCCAAAGGGACCTATGTCTGTTAAAACCTGCAATGAAGACTGAGTTGCGCTGAAGGAACCAGGATTATTAGATGTGCCGCTATTAAAGAGTTTAGAAACATGATAGGCGCCCAAGCGCAACAAGGAAATATTCTTGCAAGTATTTTTATTGATCTGTTAAGCTCCTCATGACTCTTCCGTCGAGTATTAATAGCTTAACTCCTGAAGAGCTTTCTGTTTCTAAGCTTCTGTAGATGAAGCCGGCAGACGATTAAGTCAATAGGCGTATGTGCATGGCTAGGGAAAGCAGATACCTTATGTGGCATACATATGCGACGTTAATGGCGTTTAAGGTTTTACACTCAGTAACTTTGGCTGCTGTAGTAGCCAACGTTTGTCACCTCGCCAGGTTTTTTCGAAACATTCAAAGTTTGATACTTCTGGTGAAGGAACTTAAAAATCATTGCTAACACTAACACTGTTTTCTTTGTCCTTTATCTTCCATGCTGAACGTCCTGCATCATTGCCCTCTGACACATGGGTCGGCACCCATGTTGATTCGATGGCTGCAAACCCCTGACGAGATCAAAGTTCTTCTCCAGGCTGCGTGATCTCTGCCAAGCTGCGGCCTCCCCCCAGATCGCTATTCCCATCACTGTTTAAGATGTGCGCAGCCACAACCGCAGCGCCCTATCTGCTTACCTCAACCCAGGAGTCCTGGGCTGTCGGTCATCTTCTGCCTACCAGTGCTATGTCATGCTTCACAAGAATGAGACCCTTTCAGCACAACAACCATGAGCTCTTGCACAACTTGGCGAATGCGTAATGTTCAAAGATGTATACCCGTAGAATTCTGCGATTGCATATCAGGTGGTTGCTGGTTTAGATTGTATATCAATTAGCTCAAGTGTTTCCCCCTCGTAGCCGCTGTGCACTTGGGAAAAGCTCATTGTTGCTGCTTCCAGACCTAGACATAGAAGTCTCAACAGGTATTATATTCCCCTCAAAGCCGCTTTGCTCGGAGGGGGATTGGCACTGGTCTCTCCTAGGCCTTCACATAGCAGTCACTAGGTAGTATATTCCCCTCAAAGCCGCGGTGCTTAAGGGGGATGGCTTTTCGGGCTGTTCCCGGGCCTTCACATAGCAGTCACTAGGTAGTATATTCCCCTCAAAGCCACGGCGCTTAGGGGGAATGGCCACGTGGCTGTTTCGCCAGGCCCTCTACTTATCAGACTAATATCACCAGCGTCAGGCTCTCAGTCCTCGCAGTTTTGGGGGATAGGTATGTAATCTCCATGCCGTGTTGGGGGAGAGTTATCTAAAATCCACGTGTGTTGGGGGATAGTTATCTAATCATCACTCAATGTTCTTTGTAAATCTGTGGAGTGATGAGGCCCGAGCCTAGACGCCAAACTCAAACTATATGCTGCTTATAATAAACATATTAAGAACACGTGAGTTGTCTGACTGAAATGGGGCGAAGCCTGCGAGCTAGTTCAGGCAGTCAACTTGAGCACCAATGATACATTAACACGTGACGCACCTCGTCCCTCTTACAACCAACCAAACAAACACATTCTCCTAAACATGCCGCTATATTTAAGCTGCCAGGTCTTCCTGCCTCTGCTTCGCTATGCTGCTGCCACTGCTGTGTTCACTTGCTATTGCTACGTTCATGTTCCTGCTGCTGTGTTTCATGTTGCTGCTGCTTGCCTGCCCCACCACCACCCCAGCTCCACCCCAGCTTCCACCTGTAGGCTCGGGGGATAGTTATCTAATCATCACTCAATGTTCTTTGTAAATCTGTGGAGTGATGAGGCCCGAGCCTAGACGCCAAACTCAAACTATATGCTGCTTATAATAAACATTAAGAACATGTGAGTTCTCTGACTGAACTATTGTTGTGGTCAGAGATATGTGCTTTATCCATTCATCAAAGCCATAATTCTGTATAAATGTTCAAAACGTCAATGTTGTAAACAACAGAAATGAATCAAATGCATTTCCCTTGTATTATAATCCCTAATTGGCTCCTGTGGGTATTGTCCACAGTGATAACTGTTACATTTCTAATATGTGTAATATGTAATGTAAAGCGCTTTGAGCACTAATAAAAATGTAATTAATTATTATCATTATTATTATTATTATTATTATTATAGTGGTAACCAAAGCCTATTATATTGCATATAACCATTTGTTGAGGTTTTGGAGATATACTCCAAACCTCAACACATTGTTATATTATATCCCTTATGAGCATAGGCTGAGCTCTCAGTGTTTTGTCTCCCTATTCCGGCCTGTTGGTGTCAGCTGATAGAAGTGTTATAGTGCTTTGCCTGTTTTATCTTGTTATGCACAATGTTGATTATTCTCTCAGAACTAGCTAAATACATGGGTCTGGGTAGAGATCTTCAGAATAGGTTTGGCACCGCTGTCGCCTCGTGTCGGCAGCACATGTCTTGTGAATTCTCCGGCCGAAGCTCCAAATAAACCATCAGTGTTTGCCATCAAGCTCCAGCTCTCCCCGTGTCTCTCTGAGTTTCGTCTCTATTGCTTCAGAAGTTTCCATCACATGTAGCATGGAAATTATAAAATGTATTAAATACACACACAGTAGTGTAATAGCAGATTTAGTACACTGCTCAATATACTACAGCAGCAGTGTAAACCTCATTTATTGATAAAGGAGTGAGAGGATTTTCCATGGGTCAGAGCCGGTGGAGACTGGAGCTGTGTCCTGCTCTCATTTAATAATTCATATTTGAACCATGATCTCTCTGATGGTTTTTGGTGACAAGCAATAAGGCAACAGTTGCTGTCTCTAACCTGTGACCATCTGTTTATTTGTGTAGTTAGGAACAATAATTATAATAATATTAACAATAACTTTTTCCTGTAATGCAGCAAGTGCTTTAGAGTATGGAACAAACAAACAAAAGGAACACAATGATATACAAAGAATAAAAAAGGTCATAAAAAAAACTAAATACAAAAAGGCAGTGAAATAAAATTAGTAAAAAAGGTCAGGATTAAAAGAATCACATACTACATCAGCAACATGCCTGGCTGCATAGGTATTTGTTCAGTAGATTCTTATAAATGTTAAAACAGAGCTGTAATGTTGCTGGGTTATCCCCACTCCTATGGTGGGTTGCCTAAGGAGCAGGGCACATTCAATCAGAGAAGAGTTTTTTATTATTTGTGTTTATTCCTCATTACATTACATGTCACTTGTTAGACGCTTTTATCCAAAGCGACTTACATACATTCAGTACTGTACTGTAGGATGCAGGATAAACCAAAGAGACAAATGAGGAGAGCTGGGCCAGGATTTATGGAGAAATAGGAGATATTAGCCGTGACTCCCCTTGGCCATGGCCAACGTCAGATCATTGGCTGATAAAATGGACGAGCTAACGGTGTTAGCCAGGAGTCACTGGATTGTCTGAAGTGTATTTAATCGAATGGCTTTATGGAATCATAACTGCACCAGGATCTTCTGACCGCAATGTTTCTAGTGATGGCTACCGGAATGTTCTAGTCGAAAATAATTGCACCAAGAGCTTCACGATGTCTTCAACATATGCCTGAGTCTTCATCATGAGCCTGAGTCTTCATCGTGTCTTCACCATGAGCCTGAGTCTTCATCATGTCTTCATCATGAGCCTGAGTCTTCATCGTGTCTTCACCATGAGCAAGAGTGTTCATAATGTCTTCATCATGAGCCTGAGTCTTCATCATGAGCATGAGTCTTCATCATGAGCCTGAGTCTTCATTGTGTCTTCACCATGAGCCTGAGTCTTCATCGTGTCTTCCTCATGATCCTGAGTCTCCACCATGAGCCTGAGTCTTCACCATGAGCCTGAGTCTTCATCGTGTCTTCCTCATGAGCCTGAGTCTTCACCATGAGCCTGAGTCTTCATCGTGTCTTCGTCATGAGCCTGAGTCTCCACCATGAGCCTGAGTCTTCATCATGAGCCTGAGGCTTCATCATGAGCTTGAGTCTTCATCATGAGCCTGAGTCTTCATCATGAGCCTGAGACTTCATCATCAAAGTCAAAGTCAAAGTCAGCTTTATTGTCAAAATTACTACATGTGTTATACATCCAGAAATCTCGAGATACCGTTTCCCGCAGTCCCACAGTGTGACATATATACATAAAACAAAAACGGCCTAGATAAACGGGGTATACAATTTAAAATGTTAATAATATATTAAAAAAGTTCAAAGTACAGTGTCAGTGCAGTAGCAGCGGAGATGGGCAGAAAAGTGACTGGTGCTGGATGAGGGAAGGTTGTGTGTGTGTGTGTGTGTGTGTGTGTGTGTGTGTGTGGGGGGGGGCTAAAGTCCAGGACCATTTGGGGCAGGGGGGAAAGGTGGGAGGCAGTGTGGAGAGTTTAGGGGAGAGATATCAGAGAGGGGGAGAGAGGGAGGGAGGGAGGGAGGGAGGGAGGGGAGAGAGTTCAGCATCCTGACCGACTGTTGGAGGAAGCTGTTCCTCAGCCTGGTGGAGCTTGAGGCTGCGGAACCTTCTCCCTGAAGACAGGAGGCTGAAGAGGCTGTTGGAGGGGTGGGTGGAGTCACCCACAATGCTGAGTGCTTTGCGGGTGAGGCGGGTGTTATATATATCCTGTAGTGATGGGAGTGAGGCACGGATGATCCTCTGGGCAGAGTTCACAATGCGCTGCAGGCTCTTTACGTTTTTGTACAAGCTGCAGGGGGATGATAGTGTTGAATGCTGAGCTGAAGTCTATAAATAGCATTCTAACATATGAGTCTTTAGTGTCCAGGTGTGTGAGGGCTGGGTGGAGAGCGGAGGAGATTGCATCCTCTGTGGACCGTTTAGCTCGGTAGGCAAACTCAAATGGGTCCAGCGATGGGGGGAGGATGGATTTGATCTGCTTCATGACCAGCCTTTCGAAGCACTTCATGATGGTAGAAGTTAGTGCGACGGGGCGGTAGTCGTTGAAGCAGGATGGAGATTACTTCTTTGGCACTGGAATGATGGTGGTTTCCTTGAAGCACGAGGGAACAACAGCCTGGCTCAGGGAGATGTTAAAAATGTCTGTGAGGACATCTGTGAGCTCTTCTGTGCAGTCCCTCAGCACATGACCAGGAATGTTGTCAGGTCCTGCAGCCTTGCAGGGCTTAATCCTCAGCAGTGTGCTCCTCACACTGGCTGGTGAAAGACGCAGAGCCTGGTCGTCGGTGGGGGGGGTGGTTTTCTGCGCAGGTGTGTTGTTCTGTGCTTCAAAGCGTGCAAAGAAGCCGTTGAGGTTGTTGAGCAGGGAGGTATTACTGTCACAGGTCTGTGGCGGTAGTTTGTAGTCCGTTAGGGTCCTTATGCCCTGCCACAGGCTCCGTGAGTCCCTGCTATCCTTGAAATGTCCTGTCATTTTTCGGGTGTATTCTTGTTTTGCTTTCCTGATGCCACGGACAGGTCAGCCCTGGCTGCTTTCAGCCCAGCTGGATCTCCAGCTCTGAAGGTGATGTTGCGGGCCTTCAGCAGCGTGTGGACCTCCCCTGTCAGCCATGGCTTCTGGTTAGCCCGGATGGTGATGGCTCTGTTTTGTGTCACATCGTCAATGCATTTGGTGATGTAGCCCGTGACTGTCTCTGTGTATTCTTGTATGTTGGTGTGATGGTTGTATGTGGCTGCCTGCTTGAACATGCCCAGTCTGTAGTGTCAAAGCAGTCTCTGAGTGCAGCTGTGCTGTCCTCTGACCACACCCGTACCTGTTTTGAAACCGGTTTGGTGGCTTTTACCCTGGGTCTGTAGGCCGGTTCCAGCAGAACAGTGAGGTGGTCAGAGAGGCTGATGTGAGGGAGGGGGGGTGCCTTGTATGCTCCCTTGATGGTCGTATAGACCAGGTCTAATGTGTTGTTTTCCCTGGTTGGAAAATCAACATGCTGATATATTTTAGGCAGCACAGTTTTTAAGTAAAACTAGGGGCTGAATTGTGAGGTAACTTCCGGTAGCAGAATATGAAAAAACGGTAGTTTTTTTGTTTCTGTTTTCTAGTGATTTTTGTTTTTGTTTTGAGAAGTAGAAAATGAAAATCATCCCGTTTTTTAAGTTTAGTAAATCCCTTTCTGACCATAATAAAGAAAAACGCCTTGTATTTCAATTTTGGTTTTTCAATTTTATAACGAAAATTAAATATCCAGACGTTTTTTGTTTTTGAATATCCATTTGGGAAAAGAAAATCCAATGACCAAAACATACACTGACCGTGGAGTGGCCTCATTTATGCTGACATATTCTTCATGTCTCAACCAAGTTTCAGTGAGACAGCATATATCAATATTATAATCTGATATTAAATCATTTACCAATATTGCTTTAGATGCTAGGGATCTTATATTTAAGAGACCACATTTAATCTTCCTGTTTTGTTGCACTGTAGTAGTTGTTACATTTACTTTTATTAGGTTATTATGTATGACACCTCTATTTGGTTTTACTTTAAATTGTCCTTGGGCAGACACACACACCGTTAATATTGGGTATTTTATTGGGTTCGGGATTCCTATGAATGACTGCCCAGGAGAGAGCGCAGAGAAGCGTGTAAGACTGCGACTCCGCCTCCTGGTCTCAACTCCAGTTTGTCATGGATTACGTCCACAAATCCCTGAAATGTTTGCCGAAATGAGATGTGCACCTTCCAAAGTAGGATGAATGCCGTCTCTCTTAATCAGACCAGGTTTTCCCCAGAAGGCTGTCCAATTATTTACGAAGCCCACATCGTTTGCTGGGCACCACCAAGACAACCAGCGCTGAAATGATGATATGCGGCTATACATGTCGTCATTGATCAGATTGGGGAGGGGAAAATTACGGTGTCCGACATTGTTTTAGCATATCTACACACCGACGCCACATTAACTTTGGTGCATTCTGATTGGCGTAAACGAACATCATTACCACCGACGTGAATAACAATCCTACTGTATTTACGTTTATCCTTAGCCGACAGTTTAAGATGCACCTCAACGTCGCCCGCTCGGGCCCCTGGAATGCATGTGACTGTGGAGGCTTTGGTCTCTAAAATCACGTATCTCATAATAGAGCTACCATAACCAGAGTTGGCTTCTCAGCGGGTGTCTCGCCGAGTGGGGAAAATGTGTTAGATAGGTGAACGGGTTGGTGGGGACCTGTGGGTTTCGCGTAATGCCTCTTCTGAACAGTCACCCAGTCTCCCTGCTGCTCGGGAGTTGCCGGGGGACGGCTAGTAGGAGCTACCTCTTGCCGGTCCGCACCGACTAACATGGGCTTTACTGTAGCTGAGTTACTTTCTAAAATGCAGAGCCGGGCTTCTATGCCTATGATTCCCGCCTCCAACTTAGCAAGTATACTACATTTAATACATGTATCGGTACCAGTAAAGGAGGAAGGGCAGTAACCAAACATGAGACAGGTAGAGCAGGAAATAGCACCCGAGGGTGGGGAAGGAGCCATGGCTAGCTATCAAGCTAAAGTAGCTACCGTTTAGCAAACCCGAAAGGAGTGTAAGCAACTGTGGAGTTACAGTCGCTAAGAGAAGGAGAGTTGTGAGTGCTTAAGCTGTAGTAACGTGTGATTACAACGTCAGGTAGCTGCTGTGATCAAGAATTTTAAAACGATCGATTTAAGATAATATAAGCTATCAGCAGCAGAACAGGCACACAGGATACCCGGAGATGACACAACAACCGGAAGTGACAACACGCTTACCGCAATAGTGAGGGTCCACAGCCAGTTCACCCTCTTGCAGGTTATGCAGCTCCTTGTTGTCGTGAGTGTTTTCGGTCTGAGAGCAGCAGAAGTTGCTGATTCAGATGACGCCACGGGGCATCTTGGGGCTGCAGCCAATGTTCCTTTCAAACGCGAATATCTCCCCGCCGATACTACCACTTCCTGGCGGCCATAAATTCCGGTTTTGACAACGTCGTCCTCGGCAGGAATAAGGAAAAATCATTGTGTGTGCAGCTCAACTCTTTTGCCAGTGCTGTGCCTCCTCTCTCTCTCTCTGCGTGGCTCCGGTCATCGTGAGCTTGAGTCTTCATCATGAGCCTGAGTCTTCATCATGTCTTCATCATGAGCCTGAGTCTCCATCATGTCCCCACCATGAGCCTGAGTCTTCATCATGAGCCTGAGTCTTCATCATGAGCTTCAGTCTTCATCATGAGCCTGAGTCTTCGTCATGAGCTTGAGTCTTCATCATGAGCTTGAGTCTTCATCATGAGCTTGAATCTTCATTATGAGCCTGAGTCTTCATCATGAGCCTGAGTCTTCATCATGAGCCTGAGTCTAAAAGGACTTTTATTGCACATTTTTACTTCTTATGTTTATACAAGTATTTATTTTATTCTAACATGGTGCAACTGTCACAGTATATAATTTCTCCTCTGGGATAAATATAGTAAGCTGATTCTGATATTTGAGTTAAACAACCTTAAAATATGTATGTATACATATTTCCATTTAAAAATATTTGATATATATATTTTATTGCTGGGCAAGATTACAATTTTTAATCTCGATTAATTGCATTGCTATGCACTTACAATATATACTGCATATCAACCCGGTATCACGGCAAGACGTGAAAATGTCACGTTGGTCCACACTGGAAGACGTCAGGATGACACGATTTCAACCCCTCAAAACATCACAGTTAGACACGATTGTTAACATGGCCCACCAGTGGAGAAATACCCGGATGTTGAAAAACAAACCTCTATCACGACTTTTGGTTCACTATAACACAACCTTTTGTGGAGAATACGAAGATTTGTTCAGGTCTCGCCAGGGAAATGTATATATACTACTTATGTTACTAAAGAGGTTTTAGATTGGCCAGTGTCCATGTAAAGTTATCGTCATCTCTCGGCGCGAAAACGTTTTCATAGTAACGTGGTTACTAGGGACGCAGCTCTCGGAAAATTAGTAATCTTGTCACTCTCGGTTCATTCATGTCCTATCCCCTCCACATGGTTCATGGTTATGGCTAGAAAGGATCCGTCTAGTGTAAATATGACGTCACGTTCTCGTTGTAACTCTCGTTGTAATCGGAGCGGCTCAGAAGCGCTCGGAAAGGGTCGGGGTGGGCGGGAAGTGGGAAGATCGGCCAATCGCGGGTCTGAGAAGAGGAAGGATGATGACAGACAAGTTCGTCAGTTTAAATGTCTAGAACAGGGGTTTTCAAAGTGTGGGAGGTGAGCCTCCCCTCAGAGAACATAAGAACAGCCGCGCCCCCCCTCCCAATTATTATTGCTATTATTATTATTATTATTATTGTTGTTGTTGCTATAATACAGGGGTATTCAATTGCATTTCAAAGAGGTCCAGTAAGAGAAAATGTCATTAAATGCTCTGTTTTCGCTGTCTACCTTCCGCCATTTGAAATTACTCCGCGACTGTTTCTCTCCTCTTGTCTCGTCTCTGTGTGTGTGTGTTTGAATCTATCGTACTGACTCACTGACTACTTGGACTATTCCTTGCACCACTCTAGAATAAGCCCGAATGGTCTCAACCATATTGCATCAGTAACGTGCACTTGTTGTTATAACAAGATCGCAAGGACACTGGTAGCGATCGGACAATTGAGTGTTGTTCAGTTTGTGTGTTGTGGAACATGCGTGTGCGTGCATGAAAATATACCACACACCCAATTACAATTGCATGTTCAATTCACTACCCTGGAAGTTAATAAAGTTGTTAAAGTTGGAACAGCCTGTGGACAGCCGTTCTTCCTTGCATGTCAGTCGCCGACACCTTCTTACAGAGGACAGGCAAATCTAGCTGCAGCACGACCCGTATATTTTCGCACGCCGTGTTCTCAACACATATTTTTAACATTTTCAACATCGTGGATACATCCTTATATGCTCCCGGCAACACACTGAACGTCAACTTTGCCTCCTTATTACACTCACCCCTACTTTAGTGGGAACAATGGGTCTGCGTCTTTGATGCACACTGGAATAAACGCAGATCATCCTCTGGCTGCAGCCTTGACCGGTACTTGCTTTTGATCAAAGTCAATGTGGAAAACCCGCACTCACACAGGTAGGTGGAGGTGAAGGGAATGAGCACTTTTACAGCCTTTTTGGCGAGGTGGGGGAACTCGATCTCCACAGACTGCCAAAAGTGTGCAAGTGTCACTTTACTCATCTTTTTCTCGTTATTTTTTTTCTCACGCTGCGCCTCCCCTGAAGCTCTCTGGCGCCCCCCAGGGGATGCGCGCCTCACACTTTGAAAACCGCTGGTCTAGAACATTTAAACAATAGTTTATAACCGGAGAAATCCCATTGCTTTTTTGTTGGGTTATGGCTAGAAAGGATCCGGCTTGTGTAAAAAAAAAAAAAAAAAAAGTTTGTAAGTCACTTGGCTGAATGTTTACGTTTGGCAGGCAGCCTTTCAGTTACGATCGTTAACATCAGTGGGCCACAGCAAATGATGGCGAGAAGCTAAACTATATTGAGTATGTCAATTACAGGGAGTGTGATTGTTAAAATAGGATGTTAGCGGTCTTGCTGTTGAAAGAAGAATGACAACACTGTAGATCACCAAAACTATGGTTTATTTTTCATTCACAGGCAAGTCAACATTGTCGCAGTAAAAGTCCCAAGATAGCTCCTGGTGCAATACAATGTGTTACGACTGGGGCACACACAAAAAGGATAGGACCCAAATGCACGACTCCAGACAAAAGATGATTCAAAAAAGGATTTACTTATGGTGATAAGCAAGGTAATAAAAACTCTCAAATGACTTCACCAAAAACTAACTTAGATTCACTGTAGCTCAGAAAACAACTGGCTGACAAGTAACACAAGGGTCGAAACGATCTGGCACTTGGCACAGAGAAAACACAGAATAAATACACACACAAGGGACTCTACAGGTGCAAACAATAAGGGCGGGGCAGGTAATCAGGTCAGTTCACACACTGACAGGGTAGGAGTCGAACTACCTGAAATGAGAGAAGAGATTAACAAAGTAAAACAGGAAATGACAGCAAAAAAGGGTTAGCAGACGCGGACTTGACGATATTAACTAAACAGAAAAATAATACTAACAAATCTGACGAGACACAACACAATGTTCCCTTTCAGTGTTTTACTATTATATCTGATGTTTCTCTATTAATATTACTGCTGCATTAATGTGTATGTTGCATGTTACTGCTGTAGCTGTGTTTACCTCCTTTATATCCCGTTGGGTAGTTTAATCTGCAGCAATGCATCATATTCTATAAGATCCTCATATATGTGTAGCTTTGGCTCTGTCCTGTGAGAACCACGTATCTTTCAAAAGTAAACTTTTCAAGAATTCCTCAGAAAAACAGCTGTTTTCAGCTTTGTGACGGTGCATTTTCCAGCTGGTCCAAGAGGCTTTTTAAACACCTTACTTGGCTTAACAAGGAGGGGAATGTTCTCAACACATAAAGGAACACTTTATCCTTCAGTTTATCACAAACATTCAACATCAACACATTTGGAGATACGTGGTTTTCACTGGACAGGAAGGGGATGAAAAACTGTAATCTAAAAAGTAACTAAAGCTGTCATGTAACTAAATGTAGTGGAAGTAGTATAACATGGAAATACTCAAGTAAAGTACAAGTACTGTACCTTGAATATGTACTTAAGTAGCCTCGGTATTAGAATAAATGTACTGACTGCTTTTTGTACCAATATCTCATATTGAGAGGCAAACTAACAATGTAACTCAGGATTGTGTATTTGATTTGTTGATTTAGCTATATGATGATTTAATAAAATAATGAAAAGTTCCAACATCTAAATCAAAATAAAGTATGCAGAAGTACCAGACACAGGAACAGTAAATATCAGACTGACAGAAAGCTATACTGTATATATTGTGTATGTATATATATATATATATACATACACAATTGAATATATATTAATATCTGTACATAGTAGTCAATGTTTATGTTTACTTCATTCAGCTTTGTTGTCCTTGTTTTGAGCTGTTGTTTATTTCTATGCAAGTACATTGAGAGTTAGAAGAAACAGTCAAACTCCTTGTATGTGTACACGCTTACTTGGCCATTAAAGCTATTCCTGATCAATCTGAATTATTTCCCCATGTCATTGAAATACAAAGCTATTTCATGAAGACCTGGGTAAGGTTATTCTTTCTTCTCTCCATTAAGGTTTTAATCTCCACTTGTCCCCAGCAACCATTCTTTCCTCTTTCATTTGTCTCATCACTGCTATTGTTAGACGCCGCTGACATTGCACGATTACTACTGAAACTACCAGTCGTCCTTCATTCGCTTATTTGGTTCAGCACTAACATTGTTTCGCCACTAGCATTTTGTAGTTTATTGACTGAACATTAGTTATCTGTCTGTAGTTTGCAGTTCTGTGTGACATCCTCATTTGAAGGTTTTAATAATGAAATGAAGTCATGAATGGAGTTCAAGGTTAAGATCATCTTTATTATCCTAAGTACAAAGATGAACATACAACATTAATATAACAGTAAGGAATAAAACAAAATAACATTATGCAACTCTAATCTTCTTGCTGATACTTTTCAAAGTGACTTTTACCTTTCCTCTACTTCCCCTGCTGCTGTTTGCTCTGCTTTCCACTTCTCTTTCAACTCTGCTCTTTACTCTGCTTTCCCTGTTTCCTCTGTTCTCCTCTCCTCCTCTCCTCCTCAGACTCTCCTCCTTTTGCTGTTTCTTCTGTTCTCCTCTCCTCCTCAGACTCTCCTCCTTTTGCTGTTTCCTCTGTTCTCCTCTCCTCCTCTCCTCCTCAGACTCTCCTCCTCTCCTCCTCAGACTCTCCTCCTTTTGCTGTTTCCTCTGTTCTCCTCTCCTCCTCTCCTCCTCAGACTCTCCTCCTCTCCTCCTCAGACTCTCCTCCTTTTGCTGTTTCCTCTGTTCTCCTCTCCTCCTCTCCTCCTCAGACTCTCCTCCTCTCCTCCTCAGACTCTCCTCCTTTTGCTGTTTCCTCTGTTCTCCTATCCTCTCCTCCTCTCCTCCTCAGACTCTCCTCCTTTCCCTGTTTCCTCTGTTCTCCTCTCCTCCTCAGACTCTCCTCCTTTTGCTGTTTCCTCTGTTCTCCTCTCCTCCTCTCCTCCTCAGACTCTCCTCCTTTTGCTGTTTCCTCTGTTCTCCTCTCCTCCTCAGACTCTCCTCCTTTTGCTGTTTCCTCTGTTCTCCTCTCCTCCTCAGACTCTCCTCCTTTTGCTGTTTCCTCTGTTCTCCTCTCCTCCTCAGACTCTCCTCCTTTTGCTGTTTCCTCTGTTCTCCTCTCCTCCTCAGACTCTCCTCCTTTTGCTGTTTGCTCTCCTATCCTCTCCTCCTCTCCTCCTCAGACTCTCCTCCTTTTGCTGTTTGCTCTCCTATCCTCTCCTCCTCAGACTCTCCTCCTTTTGCTGTTTGCTCTCCTATCCTCTCCTCCTCATCTCCTCCTCAGACTCTCCTCCTTTTGCTGTTTGCTCTCCTATCCTCTCCTCTCCTCCTTTTGCTGTTTGCTCTCATATCCTCTCCTCCTCTCCTCATCACTCTCCTCCTTTTGCTGTTTGCTCTCCTATCCTCTCCTCTCCTCCTCAGACTCTCCTCCTTTTGCTGTTTGCTCTCATATCCTCTCCTCATCTCCTCCTCAGACTCTCCTCCTTTTGCTGTTTGCTCTCCTATCCTCTCCTCCTCAAACTCTCCTCCTTTTGCTGTTTGCTCTCCTATCCTCTCCTCTCCTCCTCAGACTCTCCTCCTTTTGCTGTTTGCTCTCATATCCTCTCCTCATCTCCTCCTCAGACTCTCCTCCTTTTGCTGTTTGCTCTCCTATCCTCTCCTCCTCTCCTCCTTTTGCTATTTGCTCTCCTATCCTCTACTCTCCTCCTTTTGCTGTTTGCTCTCATATCCTCTCCCCATCTCCTCCTCAGACTCTCCTCCTTTTGCTGTTTGCTCTCATATCCTCTCCTCATCTCCTCCTCAGACTCTCCTCCTTTTGCTGTTTGCTCTCCTATCCTCTCCTCCTCTCCTCCTTTTGCTATTTGCTCTCCTATCCTCTACTCTCCTCCTTTTGCTGTTTGCTCTCATATCCTCTCCCCATCTCCTCCTCAGACTCTCCTCCTTTTGCTGTTTGCTCTCCTATCCTCTCCCCATCTCCTCCTCAGACTCTCCTCCTTTTGCTGTTTGCTCTCCTATCCTCTCCCCATCTCCTCCTCAGACTCTCCTCCTTTTGCTGCTCTTGCTGATAGATATTTAGATATTTTTATAACTACATCAATCACATGCAATGCATACAAAAAGTTGTTTTACTTACCAACTCTTTACAGCTCCATTAATCTCCAAGCTTCCGACATTCACCTGGCGGTGTTGCCTTAGATGAAAACAACTTGTGATATGATACAATGCAACAAAAATAGTTAACACTTATCCACAGCAATAAGCACAATGAGAGGACTAATGGTCTTCTCTTTTATACCAATTTCTATTGGAGACAACATACAACTTCATGTGAAATGAACTGTGCCATGTCACATAGGATTGGAATGGATGATTGGCTGTGTTGTGTGAATATAGAGGTAGGCAACTGTTGCATAGCACAGAGGAGATGGCAAAAGTAAATATACTTTTTTCTTACCTAAAGCATCTCTCCTCCTCTTCGTACCCCTGTCTGCTCCTCCCGCATTAGACTCTGGGGACTTAGCTTTTAAAATCTTGTTCAAGCTGTCCACTCTGTAGTTGGACCTCATGACCTCAGCTTTATGACCCACCCGGCCTGAAAAAGGGTGTCTACGATGGCTGGTACTGAGAGGTGTTATGGTCCTCTTCTGCCTTTTGTATTTGGGGAGCGTGAAGGTGAGAGGAAGACTACTGTCATGTGGGGTGTGTTGCTTTACCTCCTCCAAAAGATCATTTAGTCTTGATATCATCGTACACATGAACGTCTCATCCTGTAAGTGGTATGTGTGCTAAGTAGTTTCCCGCAATAAGGTCCCACACTGCTGTCGTTTCCTATCTCTTGAGGACTTTGAGTGGTTACCACTGTTCTTGGAATGGGTGTCCTCCGTGCAGTCTGGGGTGTTGGGGGTGTCCTCCGTGCGGACAGGAGTGTTGGGGGTTTCCTCCGTGCGGACTGGGGTGTTGGGGGTGTCCTCTGTGCAGACAGGGGTGTTGGGGGTGTCCTCCGTGCAGACAGGGGTGCTCGGGGTGTCCTCCGTGCAGACAGGGGTGTTGGCGGTGTCCTCCGTGCGGACAGGGGTGTTGGGGGTGTCCTCCGTGCAGACAAGGGCATCCTCTAAGGAGGGAGTGATCGAATCTGTTTAGGATTTAGTTAAGCAAATAACATCCAGAGAAAACAGAGGGTTTTCCCTGAAGGTCTCACTGAGACTCTCCCAACCACAACCCTCAATTGTGTTGAACACCACACAAAAGTGAGTGCAGGGCAGTAAATGTCTTTGCCAGTCTTGGCAGGTACATGATGGACTGATGGACCCGCGGCCAAAAGACACCAGGTGTGTGGCTGATGTTCTCAGGCTTTTCACACAGAACACTCTTTTTTCTCGTCCTGTGACGGCTCCTTTGTAGTCGAGTGACCGAAAGTGTCTGTCCAGGATGTGTTGTGCAATGGCACATGGCCTGTTTTGGAGGTACTGTGGAAGGTTTGTGTTGTACTTCCGGTACCCATCGGAGAACATAACATTCAGCTCAAATTCAAATTCAAATCTGAGAAGGACAACATGATTATTTATTTGCCTTCTTTTAGTCAACCTTTGAAATGTCTGACAGTTTAAAAGCTAACATCAATTATAAAATCACCTCTTTTGCCAAAACATTTGTCCTTCTTTGTTGATACAAATTTGGTCTTTGTTTCCTCCTCATATATGCTCAAACTATTGTTTAAATGTTCTAGACATTTAAACTGACGAACTTGTCTGTCATCCATTCTTCCTCTTCTCAGACCCGCAATTGGCCGATCTTCCCGCGTCCTGCACCCCGACCCTTTCCTAGCGCTTCCGAGCCGCTCCGATTACAACGAGAGTTACAACGAGAACGTGACGTCATATTTACACTAGACGGATCCTTTCTAGCCATAACCATGGTTCATAGATACGGACGGTATTCAGCTAAAGAAAAATTGCCTGTGTAAAGTAATTGGCCAAACACTGACACTAGAATTAAACTACTAGTAGATGTTTATAAATCTCCTGGACCCAGTATGCAGTGACACAGTATGAACACTTCGCCCTTAAGACTTCACCGCAGCCAAATAGCTGGTTATCATTCACCCTGTAAAGCAATTAGCTCGTTATTGGCTATGTTGACAGAAGCTCTGGTGTGAAGGAATTCCCCTGGAAATGGTGATTACTGCGGGATCTGGAAATCATTCGAAGAGGAACTTACACTTCAGTCAAGTTGTGTTACAGTGTGTTTTTCGTTGCCCAGGTTGCCCATTTGTGATTTTAACAGCCAATATTAAAAACATTTAATGTTGGTCCCCATCACATCAGTGCCAAGGGTTATTGTGTTCACAGGCTTCATTTTACAAACCCCTGCTAAACTAAACACTTCATCACTAGGATTGAAGTCTTAGTGAAATATACTCTGTTTGTCTTGTTACAATAAATCCTGCAAAGATGAGTGGTGTGATTCCCTGAAGGAGCCCTTTGGCAGTTTAGTTTAATCTGCTCATGCATTGCTGTGAATAAATGCACCAGGTTATCTGCAATGTTTTAAAAAAAGAATAATATGTAGAGTTATTCTAGAAAAACTAACAGATCCACACATTTTAGCGTGACAGAAACAGACCAGAAGAGTTTACAGTCAAGCTTAGTAGGCCAGTGAGCATAAAGCTGAGTGAAATTATAATCATACAGCAAGTATCCTTCTTGGTGGGTGGTCCCTGCTCTGCTAGCTGTGGAAACTGAATTAGTGCCCGGCCAGTTTCGCCTGAAATCTGGAAACATTCTTTACCTTCCAGAAATGAGCCTAATATAGAGCTGTAATAAAACACCTCCAGCCTCTAGCGTGTTGTTTTACCAAATAACATCTAACTGGCCATTACTCCCCATTAAGGCTAATGGTCACACTAATTAGGGTAACTCCATAAAAGGCTCTGTGTTTAGACCCAACTGTGGACAAGCATTCACTTAATGACAAAACTGACCACTTTAAAACAATGCCAGTGTGCACTTTTAAGCAGGCCATTAGTCCTCAGCTTTTTGGATATTGCAATGTTGAGAAGTGCCTGCAGTTTGGCCTGTTCTGAGGTATATATCTCATCATAATATAACATTCAATTAATTAGGTTTCAAGCCATGGAAATATTTAATGTCAGGATCCTACTAAGGTGATGAGATGCATGACAACTGTAACTCAACTGAGTTGGACCTCCTGTTAAGCCCCAAGCCTGTTTTTCAGATTTCAGGCTCGAAAATGACAGAACAAATGACCTTTAACTTCACTTCTAAAAGGGGAAAATTAATAATCTTTTTTCTCAAAGCAATGATAAACCTTTGAGTTGGAAGTAGAAAAAGTCAGAATCAATATAGATGTTTTTTATTTTAAAGAAAATTCAGATTGAACATTGTAAAAAACTGTAAATTATAGTGTCCGTCCAAAAATTATTTTTTACATATAGTGAAAACTACCCTTGGATGATGGGTTAGTAGACTAAAAGCTTTAGGAATCCAAAGTACAACATATAATAAAACAAAACAAAACAAGTGACATTTGACCTTTTTAGAGAGATTTAGCAAAACAAAAACACTTCTGGGGTCATTGGGTTTTCCATATCTCTGGCCCCCCTTGGTCGATTTTGATGATTCACATCTCTTTCTAACCGTCAGAGCCAATGGAATCGAGGGAAAGTTCCACATACACACACAGGTTACCAAATAAGGAGTGATAATGACGCGTAGAAAAACCGGAAGCTGCGCTAGCCTCTGGTGGCTACCATTAGTAGCTCATTTTGATTCTCCGTTTTTTGCATAAAAATGGAATTATGGATTATCAATAATTTGTTCAAAGTGACAGACACATTGGATTAACCTATGGATTAACCTTCAGCCGCGTTTTTTCACGTTTTAATGCCATTGAACACAACTTTTGATCAGAATAACAGCTAAGGTGAGCATATCTCCGTTTTTTGCTACCTAAAGCTACGTCGTGTGTTGTCGGTATTTGCTTCCCCTGTCACGAGTTCTGATCGCTCAGTGATGATCCTTATATTTCTATAATCTGTGGAATCTCAGGATGTTAGCTAAGCTTGTTTGTGCAGATCCAATAAGTATATCGATCGGTATAGCTAGAGTTCTGTGCTAACGGCCTTAAGATTTTTTTGCCCGTGGCTAATTCAGAGGCTCAGTGTTAGCTTTGAGGTTTTAAAAAAAAAAAAGAAAAAAAAAAGATCAGTTAGCTGAGTTTCTTCCCGTTACATAGATATGAAACATTCATAGTTTATTAAATCTTAAGAAGCCCTCAGACACTTTTGCTTGCAGATGTTGTGATTTCGGCCCCTTCGGCGGGTCCGTGGGGCTAAAGAGGATAAAGCTGCACTAATATGTGTAAAGAAATGGCTCAGCAGCTTAATGCAGTTCCCCTTAGCTCTTGAGAGCATTGTAGCTTCTTTCAGACCACCATTTTGTTTGAAGACTTGTAACTGTACTCTTGACACGCCCATCAACTTTGTTTCAAACTCACACAGCAGACACACACAGCCAGAGGCTAGCTGGTGAACAAATGCTTTAGCAGCTAAAGACACGGATAGCCTTTCCTTCAGTCTTTGGTGAAACTAAAACAGAGATACAAGAGAGAGAAAGTTGGACTAACACTAAAGGAACTATCGTTAAGCCAATCCAGACATTACAAAAATAAAGCAGCCCGTAACATTACATTCAATCATTATAGGTACATTGAGAAGTTCAAATACTTCTGTCAATGTAATGATTGATCTTTAATGTTACAGGCTGCTTTATCTGTGCTAAGATAAACAGTCATGGCGTGGCTAGCTAATGAAGTGCTTTGCCTGGCCTTTGAACAGTTGGACCAGGAAAAAAAGAGAAGAACGTTCTTGTGGTTCGATCGGTTGAGATTGTGTATTTAAAACAAAAATAAACACTTCAAGCCAGCTACAGTTGACGGGTTCAAAAGTTATCATGAGCAACTTAAAGTCAAAACTTAATTATGCCAAACATTTGTACAAAATAGCACCTGGTATTAACAGAACACACAGGTGAGTTGTTGATCATTTCATCTTTTTTCCCCCGCTTACCCCTAGCTTGCTGCCCATCTTCAGTGGAAGTGCAAGTGAAAGTAATCAAGCATACCTCTGAAATCCTCTCCAGTAATGTCAAGTGACACTTATCAAAATCCAGAGGACATGTTTGCTCTGACTGAAACAGAAGAAAATAATTGTTTGCAGTGGAGCAAAGAATGCTTTTAAAGCTGCTGATTTTCCCCTCTTTTATCCGGTTTCCAACCAAAGTCTTTGAAATACTTTTAGCAATCAAGACGTTTTTCTTGGGATGTACCACACAGATTCTACCAAATGTTTAGAGCAGTTTTAAGCTGTAATTTTTGTTTTCATAAGTAAGGCGGCATGGTTGTATAGAGAGCCGGCATACCGTTTTAATTGTATTCTTGTGGGTACCACTGATTGCCAGTCTGCATTGCTGCTGATTAACACCGGCTCTGGAGCGCGCTGTTGTCCCAGGTGCTCTGTGTTTTGAGAGGGAAAGCTTCCAACATTAAATACTTCACAGAGGAAGTCTCTCCCAGGGCCAAGGCTGCGCAGCCAGACCACATTGAAACACTTTCTGTGTGCTTTTACTTCCTCCGCTTTGTGTTGGTTAATGTTAGGATTTATGTAATGGTGATCACAGCGAGCAGCAAAATGAAATTTGCAGGCTTACTGAATCTCTAGGCCAGTCAGAACAATTAGCTTTGTTTTCTTTCCCCGAGCATCCACGGCTGTTTGGATATCTGCTGCGTAGCTCTCAACACACAAGATTAACCTGAATTGTTATCATCTGAGTGAATGGAAATTGGGGGATTAGTGCTATGTTGTTTAGGCTGGAATGGTCATATACAATAGAGACAATTGTTGCTGCAGAGTAACAGGTCAAGGAGAATCATTTCCCTTACCCACCACATTATCGCATGTTGCACATTTTTATGCTCCACTGATGATTTGTGTGAATCTTTAACAGTCCACATTTCAACACTTCCATTCTCCTCAACACGTGTTCCAACAGGCCCAAATAATAAGTGTTATTATCTCTGACTGGACTGTAGAATGGTGGCCTGAGCCGACAGCAGCTAGTGTGTGTAAGTGTGTGTGTTACGCAGTTTAGTGCAGCAGCTTGTGGAGCCGTTAAACTGACTTGATTAGTGCAATTGGAAAATTCAAGAACAGAGCAGCTGCTTTGATTCTGCCTGATTGCTGTTTGAAGGAAACGGCTGAGAGGCATGGTCAGGAACCCTCCCCTAAAACACACACACACACACACACACACACACACCGACCTCCTACCATATTTTCACTATTCCTTAGCCTGCTCATTTCAACTCCTGCCTTGTGAATATTAGCCGTATGTCAAACTAACCATGAAATAATGACAATTATTCTCCTGACATTAGCGATGAATGAATCATGCTGCTTCTGAGCACCCAGAAACGTGAACACAAACAGCTTTTGATACAACCATTTGGAAGCTTGTGTGTGGATTGTTCCGTTGCAGTAAGAGGCTTTGTGTGGTTCTACGTTGCCCGACAGCGATAAGCCTCCACATGAAGCTGCAGATCTGTGGGCCAGCAAACACGAGTGATATCGCTCAGGGACTTGGAACGACCATAATGATAAACTCTCAGGTCTGCAAGGTCTCTGCTCACTGGACAGCCTGTTTTGCTATTTTTGTCACTGGTACTAATTCTGAAGTGATGAATGATATGTCCTCGATAAGACTTTTCAAAAGATATGTTTCAAGGACAAAATGCACAACAGTGAAATTAATCATATTTAGTTGGATTGCTTTAATTTCCCACTAACTGTTTTCTTAATCTTTAAACACAAGCCACATGAATTCATATCCTGTGATGATTTTGTCACATAAAACTCCAGCTCGAATGTTTCAGCAAATAGCCACAGCCCTCCAAGACCAGCTCCAATACTGTATGTGCTTTGTTCTGTCACTCACTGAGCTGAAACACATTATTTCTCCCCACATGCCAAGTCTGCCGTAATGAATGTACATACATGCTGCTGTTTCCTCTAACTCCCTCACTGCTGAAACATGAATGACTCAAAATCAGTCCAGGACATGTTTCACAAAACATTTATGTAGCAGGGGAAAATATGGTAAGGTGAATGAAGTGTCATTTTGCTATTTTTTATTTGGAACAATCTACCTAAGTAAAGCAAATGGCAGGGGAGGAAACAGATTTGTACCTTAAAACAAAATGTCTATTATTTGTTTTTCTGTATTTTGGAGCACAAATTAAAAAATTAGTTCTGTCATCTATCAACCACTAATTAACTGCTCATTTGCCAGCCTTTGGGTTCAAGCGTTCAGCCAATTCATCACGCCCAGCAAACAGCTCCAGAGGGGGGGGGTCTCCTTGTACGGCTGCAGTGGCATAACAGGAAGCTATAAAGATATATTTGTTGATTATTGCTACTCAACAAATGTTTTTCTTCCAGGCACAGCACATTGCTGATACACTATGTAGCTTTTACAATTTATTAACAATAGATTATTGTTTAAAGTCTCTAATCAAATTTGGGTTGTGCACTTGGTGGTGTATGCCACTTAAATAAGAAATATTTATTCATGAGTCATAATTCGAGTGCATCATTTTACACATACTTACACAGGATTTTGCCAGACATTTGAGATTCAAGTGAGCTTTGTTATCTCAGCAAACACTTGTGTGTGTGTTAAAATATGTCAAATCTGCTGTCATCCATAAACCAAAAAGCCTGTAGCTTACATTTGACTTGCAGTGTATTGTGCTAACAGTAGGCCTTAGTATGTTTAAATACCAAACAATTCGCATATTGGTAATGAAACGTTAGCATGGCATACCTAAATGTAAGTTTAACATACTACTGGGGTGTCAAGGGTTGGGAAGGTCACTTAAAAAATCTAAAATCTGTCACTAATTACCTGTTAAAAAAAGTAATCAGTAATGTATTTTAATCAACCCAATATTAAAAGTATGAATCTTGATTACTTTCCGTTACTTTTGGAATATCTCAATATCAATATGCAAATATGCAAACTATTCCAAGTATTGGACTCCAATACTGAGTTTGATGATGAAGTATTTAAGCAAGCTATGTTCCGTCCACTACTTTACTAAGTAAATTTGTGCTGTTAAAATTGTTTAGCCTAATATAATGTTTATGTCTGTTGTTCCATGTTCAATTGGTTTCCAGGTATTCCTTCCTTCGTTATGATAATCACTTGTCAGATTTATAGCGGTCATTATGCACGTAAATATACTTTGTTAGGTATGCTATCCACACATACACTCAAACATCAGTAGTAGTAGTAGATAGGTTAGTAGATGGACTTACCCCTAAATGCTACATTTCACAGCTGGCAGGCAAAGCTTGCACTTAATGCTGTTTCTCCCATGTGCTCAATAGCCGCGTTCACACCGCAGTACTTTTCCCACTTTAGTTCCGATATAGTTCCGAAATGTCGCGTTCACACCAAAAAGAGCCGGAACTAAAATTAGTTCATCAGAACCTTTTTTACCCCCTTTTCCGTCCCTGCTAGAGAGCAGGTACTTTCGTGGGAGAAAAAGGTTCCTATGTCTGATTGGCTGGGCGGAATGCAAACCACGCCCCCGTAAAACTCCCCAAAAGTTTTGTGAAGCCGCCATTTTATTATCCTCGCATTAGCATTAGCATTAGCCCAGCGCACAAACGCAGAGAGACTAATTTATGGCAACACCAAAGAAAACATGGGAGCGGTGGAGATGAGGAAGTGTCGGCGTTCTGGCGATTTACTCGGAAGCTGCTGGGACTCCCAGCAGCTTCTACTGAAGCCTGTCTCCAACTCCGGGAACTTCCGGCCGGGGACTTCGGGTGGCAGTATACGCCGTGAAGTTGTTTGCGGCCTGCCAATAAATCTAAAGCAGAAGAAGAAGAAGTGCCGTCAGCGGCTTCATTTGCCTAATCCTTCCCCAGGAATTTATTATGGTGTGAACGCGATCTGTATTTAGTTCATCAGAACTAAAGAGTTCTGATGAACTAAGTACTCATGAACCTTTGTGGGAAAAGTACTGCGGTGTGAATGCGCCTAATAACTGGCCAAATGTCCATGATGACTGGAAGATTAGCTAGAGTCGTTTGCTGGTGTTGTTAGTCTCGTGAAGTGTTGTACTGTGTGCACATGAGCCTCGTAATATATCGTTCTCAATTTTAAACTGCACTGTAGCATTGTAATCCTGGTAGTAATCCCCATCTTTAGAAATGTAACTGTAATCTGATTACGTCTTTTTTTCTGTAACTGACGGATTACAGTTAAAAATGTTTATTGTATCCTAAATAACATAACGCCGTTACATGTATTCCGTTACTCCCCAAGCTTGGTGTTGTCATATAACTAGTAACAGGAACAATTTAACTAGTGAATGTCTTCGATATAAAGAGAATATTAGTTTCCTAATGAGACCACCAGCACTAACAACAGTTAGACTTCAGAGCATATCCACAGGCTTGCAAAGTTGGGTGACAAACACCTTTCTACAGTAACGGACTGCAAGTGAACGCATATTGCTCTGTGTATGGCTGTGAGAAAGACACACCCTTACCAAGATATGTGATGATGACTTCAGAGCCAATCAGTAAATTATTTGTGTGTGTGTGTGTGTGTGTGTGTGTGTGTGTGTGTGTGTGTGTGTGTGTGTGTGTGTGTGTGTGTGTGTGTGTGTGTGTGTGTGTGTGTGTGTGTGTGTGTGTGTGTGTGTGTGTGTGTGTGTGTGTGTGTGTGTGTGTGTTTTGAGGATATATTAAAGTGGGTGTTTTCAGCACAGTTGCCAGCAGACAGTGGACACGTCTTCATGTCTCTTTATGACAACAAAAGAGGGACATTACCCTCTTGTTGTTGTGCAAATGGCAAACCATTTAAATTATGAAACTATTCAACCAAACCAATCTGTTGCTTTGCATGTTCCAATTACAAGCACAATTACTCAGAAATAGAATGCGTAGGGCTAATCCATTTAAAATGAATCACAAATGGTATGATAAATCTCAAGCTAACATAAATAGAGCAGCCCAATTAGGTCCATTTTAAATCCTAACTTCCCCGGCTAATCACCTCTTGGAGCAAATACAGAGCCGGTTTGATTTCACTTGGAGTGGTTATTAGGGGAAGGAATGCCCAGAGATAGTAAACAAAAAGCGCGACCCCCTCCCCCAGCAATTACACTCGCTCTAGCATGCATGCTGAAGCCTATTGCCAAATTAGGTTGTTTCGTTTTGCTGCAATTTCTCTTCCCTGAGCAAATGTTTCAGGTCCCTTGTTCTCCAAGAAGCGAATGAACTGTTAACCAACAGCGTGTGATTGCATGGAGGTGAGCAGCACACCTGTCACTCTATGGGGGGGGCGTTAAGCTCTGCGCTGTTGATGATCCACGCTGTCAGCAGGAGAAAGGGCTGACTCGTGTTTGCTTCTGCCTCACATTCCTATTAGATTATTAACGTCTGGACAGGTAATTCACCCTTGCTACATAGAATATTTGTGAATAAGGTAAACAAAGGCCCTTTGGCTAGCGTAGTAATATTATGACTGTAGCCCTGCTCCGCTGAAATACTGCCTCAGTGTGCTCTGCAGCAGCGGCCTGCTCAGCCTAATGTGCTCTGATAGTCCCAGCAGAGGATTTTCTTACAACAACTCCCAGCCGCTGCTCGCTTGATCAGGCCCAGGTCTCAGTGTGCTTATTCATTCCGCGGCCCCCCTAGCATGTGTGTGTTTCAATGTGTGTGGGTCGGCGTGTGAGAGCTCACCTCTGCAGTAATGACAGCCCACTGAAAGGGGACCTGTGGTGAGCCAGAGCCAGCCAGATCTGTTCAAGATGGCTGCAATCAGGCGCTCAGGACCGTGTCATTGCTCGGCCTTCGCTCACAACACACGCCGGTTAGAGCCCGCTGATGAGCAAGCTTTCCTCAGCCTCAGACTGTGCCATGGTGAAAATACATCAGAGTGTGTGGCCCTGATGATGGGGATTTAAAGTGAATATGTCCTGATTCTACTTCTGGAAGCTTTTTAGCCTCTCTGCAGATTCCTCTTTGAGTACCATTCAGTCAGCTTAGTCATAACCAATGGATTTTGTGAGCGCTCAAAGCTTCAAATGCTAACTGTAAACATTAAAACTGTTAAATCTGTTTAACATAATCTGACTCAGGGCAGCGGTGAGGCCAAACTCTCTGAAGTGTTGTCCCTGTAACACATCATTTAAAGCCGACATGTCATTTAAATCACCATAAAAGGACTAAAGTGCAAATATTTGTGCCACAGGGAGGAAAAACAGTGTTAAATCAAACTTTAATTGTAATCATTTGAGCTTCCTTTGCATTTTGTGCCCACGCTTTGAAACCAGAGACAGAAAAAATAAACACGCCGCTCGTGGTAAAAGAAAACATGGAAGAATTTACCCCACTCTGTCTTTGTGTTTAGGATAGTCCCACGTAGCAGTGAAACACATTATTTACACCATTTACATAATGTAAAAAGAGGTTACATTTTGTAAAACATCTTAATAATGTTTGCGCTATTTTCCCTGCATAGGTGTGCAATGTGAGGTGTTGTGAGACTGGCTGACACTGTGTGTGGACACTGTGCAGCCGGCTCTCTGTGTTATTGCAGCTGTAAGTGTGCCAGCCAGGGGAAATTTGCCTGCAATTCACCTGAATTAGAAGCGCTAACCCAGCTCCTCTGGCACGGCGTAATGGTTTGTTTGTTTCTGGGGCTTTGCTTTTAGAAATCATTCCTTATCTGTCATTTGGTTATTGTCTCATTGACTAGTCCTAAAAAGTGTGTGTGGGGGGGTTTACTGCCACGTTTACACTCTTTAGTTAAACAGTCCAACTCTGTGAACTCTGTGCAGGTAACAGGTTCATCCAACGCTCCCTGAGACTTATTCTTAGCCTATGATTATAAGGAGTCTCTCGCTCACATTGTTTTAGCAGCACAAGTCTCTGTAATCAGCCAGGCCACATCAATGAGGCCAGCATGATGTAAATGATCACTTCATTGTCTATAAATCACATGGCCCACAAATATGGTATTGTGGCGGGTCATCTCAAATGAGCATGGGATAGTGTTATGCAATTTTCCATTACGCATTTAATTTTTTTACTTGTTTCCATAAACAACATTTTAAATTCCCCTAAAAAGGCCCTGAGGAGGGAAGATAATTAACAGACAAACAAATAGCCATTTGGAGGGAAGTTTAGCTGGAGTGTTCCTTGATGCAGCTAAGTGTGTGTAATGGCCCCCCAGATGTCTTTAGCGTTCCTCCCCATTGAGATGTGGTGGCTGTGGGATGTGGAGAGCCGTCACACACCACTGGCTCCCTGTCAGAGGCCTATCTGCTACCACTTACTCAGAAATGCAACAAATTTACTTATAATTACTTAAAATTCTGCTGTGCTTGTTGTGCTCTGACAGTTCATTTATTTTGTTTGATTGCTGCCAACTATTTATAGTCCTCTGGATTCTGCAATAAGACAGAAGTGTCCGTGATGATTATCCCCTGGTTTCAGGGTGTTTATTTACTCACTGAGGTCCAGGAGAATGCGGCTGTAATTCACGTGCATTCAAGCTTAGAATGACAATTCTCGGGCTCTGCTCATTATCTTACAATCCTGTGTTCTCTGACGGCTTCCCATGCTCTGCTGTACAGAGGCTTGTCTACTGTGCGTTGGAACAATTCAGAAACGGAGTTTACAATCTAAACGTTTAGATAGAAAAAATATGTCCGTTTTTGAGCATTGTTAATAATAAAAACTCCATTAAAATATATGAAGAAATAACCCATCATTAAATGGTTTCATGTGGAGAAGGTTTTCTATTTCATGGTGCTTCCTCTTTGATAATGGAAACAGATTAAAACATTAAACATAAGGTCCAAATTCCTAAACAATCTAACACATTTTCAATTAAACTTTTATTTTCAAGTTTGGATGTCTGCATTATACAGACAGCATTTTTTAAATAGCAGAAAGAGCACTGGCATCATATGTTATATTGTTAATCTACAAATGCAACGGATGGATGTAGGGTAAGAGTGCTGTTAGCGAGTGGGGGGGGGTGGCGGGTGGCTGCCTCCAGCGGCGGCCACGCTCCATTTCAGCTCCACAAACACACGACAGCACCCTCCTGATTAAAGGCCTGGTGCCTGGCTGTGGAGGAACAACGGGTTCACTAACAGCGCTTTCCCACTGCAGCACGTAGCACGGTTTTTTGCTTTTCCACTAGGGGTAGTTCCGGCTCAGGGCTACTTTTTCACCTTTTTTCTGGCCCTCCAAAATCAAGGTTCTTACCGGGCCAACAACCGGGCTGAATATGCTAAACTAGTGACGTAAACACTCTCGACTGCTGATTGGTCAGAGAGAATCGCTGGCAAGGGGGCTAAAACTACAACAAAATGAACATATTTTACCGTGATTTAATTGTAATACACGTTTCAAAATGATGCCGAAGTAACAACATACTGATACCGGTTAGTAGAAACCATGAATTAAAAAAGATGAGTGTAAAATGCGTGTGTGGAGATAGGATCGATCAGGCTAAGCTAACGTTGTATGCTCCGTCCACACTCACAACAACGGCCTACAGACATAAATAAAGCAGCGACTGTATTCGCCATGACACAGACAGTCTGTGGTTTGTACTTGTTTAACTTTGTCTAGTTTCTGAACAGATATGAGGAGCTGTGAGCTCTGAGTGCTAACAGCTAACGGCTGATGTTATGGTTTTGTGGTTCGCATTGAAGATGACGTCACGGCACTTTTATGCAGCGTCGCTCCGCCCGCCGAACAGCCGATCGCCCCGCCTACACTGCGTTACTATAGTTACTACCCCAGTAACTAAACTGTAATGGAAACGCAGCATAAAGTGAGCCTGGCCTACAGGGCCGGCTCTAGACAATTTGCTGCTCTAGGTGAGATTTTAGCTGGCGCCCCCCCAGCCAGAGAATCGTACAATAGAAAAGATAAAGATCAATAGAGTATCCAGGGAATACACAATAGAACGGGGGATGGACGTCACATCCTCTAGGGGGGTCCGGGGGTATGACCCCCCGGGAAGAAATGTTTGAACATTTTAAAGTAAAATGCTTCAATCTGGTGCACTTTGAACACACATTACTAGAGACTAGATCTAGGGGTACAACTCTAAAACACCCATATGAAAAAGATCGGTTTACATTTTAATAATCATATAAGTATGTGAACATAACCAATAACCTACCATAGCCAATAACAAATAAATGTAAGGTATTTTATTTTTGTTGTTCATTCATATCTTATTTTACCTAGTTAACATTTATTCATTCATGTATATTTGTTTATCTCTCCAGTTTTAAACGATATTTTTGGTTTACTGTCCTATAGTATACAATTAAATGATTTCAAACCTGTTTATCCCAATAATTATAAACGAGTGCCTTGGAGATATGTGTTTACATAAATTGTGATCAAACCGTTTGAGACCCACTGAGATAACTTAGACTAAAGTTAATCTAAACACTGAGAGAGTCCTTTACCTCACTGAGCTGTAGTTATCAGCCTCTCAGTCTGACTGGAGAGGACTCTCCCTCCACATTATTGTAGAAACATCTTCTTCTTTTATCCATTAGAGCAGCTAGCACCAGATGTTAATAACAACAGCGCCGGTACCGGTGCGCCCTCTCTCCCTCGCTCGCTCCCACGCTCACTCGCACTTTGGCTGTGAGCTGCGGGCGCCTGATAAGCCAACATCCCCCACTTTCATCACTTACAGCGCCCATCGTACAGGGCAAATGAAACGTGTCACCGGGGTGAAAAGGGTGTTACATTTACTTAATTATGAATATTGTTACATCAAGGCCGAAAATTAGGATGAGCACCAACGGTCAAAAATGTTTTTTTCCCTCCCAGAGCTACCAGCGCAGCGCCCCCCAGATCTGGCGCCCTAGGTGAACATCTATAACGCCAGTGCTACGGGCCGGCCCTGCTGGCCTACCAAGGCCTAACCATACCGTACTAAGCCGTGCTAGGTCCTGCAGTGGAAAAGCGCCATAATACTGTGGGAGTCCTAAAGGAAAGATGAGGCATAGATTGACTAGATAACGTCCAAATGAATTACTGACGCATCACTGATCGCATTGATGCAACTTAATAGCCACAGGTTTTTTTTTAAAGGCAGGCGTGTCAGAGCAGCTAGTTGTGATTATTCATGAGTGATGCTGGCGTGGACTCCAGTTTGGATCTCCAGCACTGATTTGAAAGGAGAAAATCAATTGTAAATGTAATCCCTGATGATTTAAATTGCCATCATGTGCAGAGGTTGCATGGTAAATGCCTTTTGTACCAGCCTGGCCTCTAAACTTTTCTGTCTTATAGTATAGCCCTAATGTCTGCAACTGCACAACATTCATCTTGATAATGGAGCCTGGCTGGATTTGTCCCCCATAAGGAGCCCAACTTAGAGTTAAAGGAAAGCATCCAGCCAGCAGGCATGTGACCGCGTAATTTTAGCCAGAGAGGCCTACGCTTCCTCTGTTTGCTGTCATTATGCCCTCAGTAAGCCACATAAAGGCCCAGCCATCCTGTCCAGTTTAATGTGGAGATCACTGCACTCCTCGCCGCTGCGCCTGATTGGCTATTATCTAAATGAACCAATGTTCTATATCAGGGCTTTTGACTACATAACTACCCTGTTAATATTCAGAGGAAGTGCTGGAGGTCAGGGAGCTCTCAGCCGCTTGACCTCGGGGTCGCAGGAACCTGAGCCGCAGTGTGGCACATGGCAATGAATGAGCCCTAATGATTTAGATGGTATCTGTTACACAGCCCAGGGAAGCCAATCTCTCCGGGCAATCTGGCCGTGATGAAAAAGCAGGGGTTCGAAAATAAACCCCACTTGTTTCAGAGCGGGGTGGCGCTGCACGTCACTGGATTCAGTTAGAGCTCCAATAATCACACACAGATGAGCACACAGCAGCCGTAGATGCATTTTGTTGTACAGGGAAGTGAGTGCAGAAAATGCAGCCAATCATTTGGACTGTTTGTGTTAACTCAGTGCTTAAGTGACTTCAGCACCTTGTTACAGAGGCCTCATGAAGGGAGCTATCACAGGAGCCTCTCCGGAGGATTAAGGGAGCATTTGCCTCAGTAGGGCTAAAAACAGGCCATTTGTGCAGATGTTTAAGACACTTGTTGATGTGTGGTAAGGCTTGAGTTTCTCTAGATTACTCAGGTAAACAGTGAGCTTATGCAGAGCAACAAAAGCTTGAGTTTAAAGAGCGCTTTCAAACTGTTTCCCTCCATACTGCATGCAAACAATGAGGGAGGTCATGATATCACCACTAACACCACCAACAGCCCATCTCCAACTGGAATATCATTTACAAAAAACGAATTAATTATATATTGGCAAGTATACTCATATAATTTTCTATTACGAACACATAACATGTAAACATGTAACATGTAAACAAATGAGATTTTAAATAGTTTGGTCATGCATGACCAAACTATTTAAAATCTCATTTGTTTATAAAAATGTGTACACAAAGAATATTCAGCGATGTCTTACGGTTTAAAAATAATCATAATAAAAGCAGTCGTTAATAAAAAAAAACTATAGAAAATATTATGTTTAATTTGAAATAGGAAAAATTGTTTAATACACAACAAATGAAATAAATCATTTTTAACAGTTAAAGTCTTTTAAATGATGTAAACCGCATGGAAGATGTGTCCTGATTTATAATGTCACCAGTCAAAAGATATGCATTAATAAAACACATCTTAGGCACTGGATATGATTGTTTGTTAGTTATTGGCAGTATTTATGCAGATCTGTGACAAGAAGCAATGTCTGGTGTTGAACCACCATCATTAGCAGCACCTTCTCATCACACCACAAATACTGCGTCATATTAATAACAATTCACAACTTCATTAGCGTTAAGGCTGTCTCTGCTACAGTCACTAACACTTCAGTCAGGACTACCAGGTGACTGCAGAGCTGCCCAATGCTGACATGTGTTCTGAAGACAAATAATGATCCAGGAGGTGTTATTAAGAAAAGGAACGGCTTTATTGATATGTATACCTGACCACATGCAGGGAAGAAGTGTTTTTGTTTTTGCTGTATATGTCTTTCAATCTACCATTTACATTTACTAATTCTGGCAATTATACCTAAATAGATCCTTAAAATAATGCATTTAAATATGTATATATTCCCAGACAGAATGATCAGGTTATTACTATAGAATTATTACTAGCTAGGAATATTTGATAAGTACATTAAGTTAACGCTATCTCCTCAGCTTGCTCAATTTGTGTCTGTCTCTTGACGGGGATTAATTATAGGGCAGTAATTATGACAATGGTTGGAGTAAAACGGTCTGGTCCATTAGTGATGCTTTCTGTAGAGTCCCCTTTCCTTGAGTGTGTTCTATAGTGCATATAAATGGTCTGCAAAGGCTAAAATCCCTGTGTTCCCTCCAGAGGGAGTTTCTCCCCCCCCCCCTGCCTGAAACATGCTTCTATTCTATTGCTAAGTGGGCAGGACATCTCTAAGCTGTTGGCCAATCACAACAGAGCTGGCCAGCATCTACTTTGCACAGATGCAAAAACAAGAAAATGACAAGACAAAAATGCAGACTTTGAAAAGTGTGTTGTAGAAACTAATTTCAACACTTACTTCTTTGAAATAAATACTATCTTCTGCAATGACTTCTACTTCTACTACAATCAGGAGTCCCACCTGGCATCTCATTTGTGCCTTCTGCTTTTTCTTTCCAAAGATTTTGGCCATACACATAAAAAATGTTATGGAAGAAATGTAATTATGGAATAATCATTAGTAACTGCGAGCGATGCTTTTTTATTTCTTGCCTTAATACACAAATGATGGAGTTACTCAGTAATACTAAAACATACATTATTCAGCTGTCAGCATGGTTTTGTATTACATTATCAATATGTAGGTAGTCCAATTTGCATTGTTGGGCAGAATAAAAAAGGTAAAAACATGGTTAACGTCCAAAGGTTTAATAAACTCATTAAAAAGAACGTTGGTGTGCTTTTGACACGTAGATGGAGTGTTCTCTGCAGTCTGAGAATTAAACAACTTTTCCAGCAGGCCTTGATCATGCTCACATTAATAATACTCTCAGTTGGGTGGGCTCTCACTTCACTCGTGACAGTCATTTCCTTGATGTGTGTCAAAGATTAACGATGAAGTGTTGTTTTCCACTTTCAAACTTTCAGGCTCACCAAAGGTTAAGGAAACATGGCACCATAACACAAGCCTCAGTGTTTGTCCTTTATTTCTCCATCATCCATACTTCCATTTTATGCTGGCGCAGCACTGTGTTTTGTATGACATTGCTTTTTAAAAGAGCTGGAAAATCTATAAGCACTTAAATAAAAATAAAACAAATTCAGAAGAATAATCCTTCATCTACCTGTTGGAGCCGCAGTACGTGGCATCCCTGCTCAAATGGAAATATGCACCATGACAGTCAAATCATTTTAATAAAGGGTGTATGTGTTTGTGTGTGTGTTTGTGTGTCTGTTTGTGTGTGATTGTGTGTGTTTCTGTGTGTGTGTTTGTGTGTGTATGTGCGTGTGTGTGTTAGTGTGTCTGTTTGAGTGTGTGTGTGTTTGTGTTTGTGTGTGTGTTTGTGTGTGAGAGAGAGGACTTCCTATGGTTGACAGAGCAGGTAATCCACGCAGAGGCAAGCAGCTTTAAACAGCTGCAGGTCTGCCACCTTTCATCAGTGCCCCCCCCCCCCAGACAGCCTACAAACTGTCAGTAAGGCAGTGGCCCCGGGGCCCCTACTCATTCGTAGATCTCAAGCTTTACCAGTCTGTTGGCAGGAATCACCACACATTATGACTTATGACACCCCTGAACTCAGAAGAATGGGATGCATAAATGGCAGAGCAGGGGGGGGTTAAACCAAATTCTTTGAGTAACTTCGCATCCCTGCACGGCCACACAAAGGCAAAGCTAACCTGACATTCCTGTGTAATTAACACATCTCTCACATGGCACGTTTCTCTTGACCACTTGGGACTCCCTTACAGGACCGGAGGCTTTTCAAAGCAACCCGTTCACATCTGTGATCACTGAGCCACGCAGCGTGGCCATGAAGGCAGTTAGCCTGGAACACTCTGCAGGCATTGTTTTTAATACACTGACATTTAAATTGTGATCCCACTTGCCCTTTGGAGGGGAACAACTGCACTGCTGGAAGTGGCAAAGCAACTAGGAGGGAAATACTTTTTTTTCCTAACATTAAAACATTTTGCATTAATTTTGTTACAAAATTCTAAAATTGGACACATTCATGAGAAACGATGGACACATTTCTCACTTCTTTCTCAGTTCACTTGTTTATCTCACAATGGTAATTTGTCCAAATATTAATAGTAACTGCTTTGATTTGGACATCAAATGTTAAATTAGCGCACAAAGAAAAGAGGCTACGTTTAATTCCAGTGAAATCAGTGTCTCTGAGGACACGTGGTTCATTGGCTGATGTCGGAGCTTGTGCTAACAATTAGCTAACAATAACAACTCACTTTGATGCTAACCAGGGTGGAAACAGGGTCATGACCTTTAACACAATCCCAGATCTGATGGAGAAATTAAATGAAACATCAACATGGGGAAATGCACATTCCCATGAAGATCGCCATAAGTGTCTTATCAACTTTGTCCTGATGCATTTTAATTAGGGGGTACACAAATTATTATTAATAGTATTAATGTGTGGAGGCTTCACATAACTTCTATTTTCACAGGATCAGTTCAGAAATACATTAAGTAATTGTTAACAGACTCATTTAGTTTAATGTAGGAGACGTGTTGAATGTGCAACAATTCATTTTCGTAGAACGTCCTCATTAATGTTCACAGCCCGTCTTCAACCGGGCTTCCCTTTCCTCTTCAAATGATATGGACCAACACGTGGCTTAAAAATGAACTCTGAGTGTGTTCTAACTTTGAGTTCTAATATGCAGATCATACTCAAATATTGCTGCTCCATGTGTGCTGTATGTATATATATATATATATATATATATATTTACACAAATACATAAACCATGGAGACGTGCTGTCTGACGCTCAGACTGCCCAGCTCAGTCAGAGGAACATGAGGAATGGGTTTTCCATGAATGTACTTGAACACTCGTGCTCAGGGTGGTGTAAAAAACTGGAGAGCACTTTTACGTTAATACATTTTTAATGGTGTTGGCTTTGGCTTGGTTTTAATTAATGACTTGGCTAAAGCAGCTGCTTAAGCTCCGGGAGACCAGACCCTGAAGTGAGTGCAGAACCTGGATCACTTGAGGCATCCTCAAAGCAGGAAACTTGTTTAGTCGTCAAAAAGACGCCGTCACGTTGCAAGTGGGAGAGGAACACATTACAAGGTAGGTTTTACACAGTAACTGTATTGCAAAAGTAAACAAGGCGGACAATCATATCATTAACAACAATATGTTTGTTCCTCAGGATTTCTCGATGTCTTAAAAAAGTGAGCAATGATCTCAAACAGAATAGTCTAAATACAGAAAAATATAGATTCAGGTCAAAAAGGATTGTAAATACTTACTAGTACTGCAAATAACAGTAAGGGAAGACAGCTACAACAGGTATGATCCACTGTCTGGCACAGCGGATGCATTTAATAGGTCGGACATACAAAAATAAATCACAACAAAACAACACAAATATTGTACAAATAAAAACCTGAAAATATGCCCCGCTGAAAGTTCGATGGGAGCGCATCTCATCTGTGAGAAGTGGACGCATGGAGTAAATGTGTGACTAAACATTGCTGCTATACAGTATACAGCGCATTACACTGAACATGGCCTGACCAGAAGAAAAGGGTGTGACTATAACTGGAATATTACCAATAAGAATAATAACACCTTGGACATGTTTCCTATCATAACATTGACATTAAGAGAAGACAGTATGGAGATAACAATGTGTGCTAATGGAGATTCTCGTGTGTAAAATTTTCCTGATGTCCCCTAACACACACGCATCCTAGAAAAGGAAAGGAAAAGAAGAAGGAAAAACAACAACTGTCTGCTAAGGGAAATTTCACAAGTTGATGAAATAATTAAAAAGAATATTCTTAAGAATTTTACAAGTATAAAAAGCTACAAACATTAATAAATTACATCACTGACACATAAACACTTCACAAGGTGCTAGTAAAATAATTCCGAAAGCCTTCATGATACTACAAGTGGAACAAGAGGCTGGTCGCAGAAACACAGTTTCCTTTTTTCCTGTTATATCAATGTCCTCCAAGCTGTGTCTCTTGTTCAAACAGAATCACAATACAATTAGCTTTGTGTTTGTAAGGCCATATGACAATACAATGTATTATTTCTTCAGTTGTTTTCCAGACAACACCTTTAAATCTAATGGGGGTTCAAAATGAATTTCTGCCTTTAAAAATGTTAATAAAAAGCCAAGTAAAGCAAATTAAAACAAAAGAAATTTGGTGGAAATGTAGAATTAAGCCTTAAGGGAAAGGAAGGATAGAAAAGCAGTCATTTAACAGGTTATGTACAAGCTACATTCTATAAACTGTACTGTGTGAAGGTGCTGCCTGGGAAATCAAGAGAAGAGAGAAAGTATCCCCATGTGACTGCACACCTGACATAGATGAGGCTTATCATTGGCTACAGCGCCACCTACTGTCGCACATCCTATGCTTTTCATGTCCAGACATTTGTGCTTTACAGTTGAAGTAGGCTTCCTGTCTATGACTCCAATCCAATAAATACTTAAGTGTTAACATAAAGAGAAAACTGCAGGGGGTTGGGCGCAATCATCCGTGTGGCAATGATAAGCTGCATCCATATAGGAGAAATTATTGAGTCAAATCCCCATACCCTGCCTCAAGCGCACATGCAACTTAATACATGCAAGGGATACTTTCAAATCCTGGAATGACTGCAATGTATTTTTACTTCATCTGTTTGCAACCCCTGATAAACTGACAGCTGTAGTAAAATGAGACATGTTCTCTTAAAAAATATTTATAGTAGGTTCTGTACATCTTAATATCTGAAAGTTATAAAGTATAAGTAGAGGCAAAAACCTATTTGAATGATGTTTTTCATAGAAATTGAAAAATGCATGATCTTGGGGGGGGTCCGGATGGAGTCCCAGTCCGGCAGCAGCGTGCTGCTGCATGCTACAGGAGGAGCTTTCCATTCCGATGGATCTTTAAAATCTTTCCAAGTCTCTGTTTGGCTGTTGCCATGCCTTTCTTTAGCCGCTTCGCTGTGAAGAGAAGAAGACAGGGTGAGTGTTCCGCTGCTCTGATCACCTCCACTTCACTTCTTTAAGCAAAATACTATAAGGTAAAAACGGCTTTGTTTCCTGGCCCATAAGTGCCACCAACTGCCCGACAGTGGAACAACATGATGTGCATAATAACAGATTGTTATAAGGAGGTCATCATGTTACTGATGCTGCTTTCAACAGAAAGGAGGGGGTTGTTTGTTATTCTCAGATCACTGCATATGCAGGTATTAAGTGAGTGCACTAACCTTCAGCACCATCATTACACAATGACAACACAATGACAACACACATCTACAGCTCTTTCTCATGTCTAACTAGATGAATATACTTTGCACCTGTTCATTGATAAAAGTCACTAATTCCATATTTGATTCCACTGACTGAGGGAAGGCTTAGTCTATACTCATTTTTAATTTGTGATTGGAACTTTTATTCATCATAAATATTTGTAATGTCTGCTTGCCTGTTTTACTGACTCACATACTTTAATTATGTTACCAGTTACTTACAAGAAGCTTCTTGAGAAATGATTGGGACAGTCTTTAGGTTTTATAAATGTCTCAAAGATCAGAAAACAAGCCAACCTTAGCATGCTAATATTAGCTTATTAGCACAACTGCAAAGGGTCTTAGCTATTGGTCTCTGATGCAGAGGAGGCTGGAGGATCAGCTGTTGTTAGCGTTGGTCACGTGGAGGGCAGCTAGTTCGATAGCACGGCTAACACATCCACACATAACGGCTCTGAACATTTGGTTCAGGCTCACCTTTGGCGTCTGCTGACACCACACGCTCCACCTTGGCCATGCTGCTGCTTGTGGTGCTCATGGAGTTGCTGCTGTTGTTGGGAGAAGAAATCGAAGGTCGCCTTTGGCTCAGGAAAACGCCGGGCGCCATGGGCTGTGGCCCCCCCGGCGACTTTACTGTTCCTGTGTTGAACTCAGGGTCCGTCAGGCTGCCGTCGTCCACATTGTGCTCCGGCGAGCTGCTGTCCTGAGAGGCTTTCGGTGGCTCCTCTATTACTATTGCCTTCTTTTTGGTGCTTTTCTTCTTCTTCTTATTTTTCTGCTGCTCCTCCTGTTGACGCAAACATATGGTTGAGCAATGCTTATAGGAATAGTTGCTGTTGTTATGTAAAACTATTGCAGTGGCATACCTGATGAGAAAGCTTTGCTGCAGCTGCGGCCAGCCCCGTCTCTATGGAGGCCACGCGTGCCCCGTCTCTCGCCGGCCTCTCCTGCCGAGGAACCGAGGGTCCTACCCGCGCTTAAATCACACCCATTCAGAGGTTTAGAACACATATGCCTTTTAGAGTAGAACTTCCATTTTTAGCAGTACAAGAATTTACCTGTCGGGCTGTAGGGAGTGTCGTCACTGCTTTTTCGTTTTTTTGATCTGGATTTGAAAACCGGATTATCCTCTTCAGACTCCAACGAGGGATAAACTAAAACCGAAAGATGCAAAGCATTACTGACAAGTTGGGCGGGTAGGTTTCCGATGAAAGGATGTAGACAACTTAACAGTACCGGCCAATCATGACACAAATTTAAAACATTGAGTGTTACTAGAGTGCACTTCTTTCTGTTTTCCATGCATGTGAAGTTTCCACTGACAGCATGCAGGACAGCTGTGAGACAGCTGTGGACTGCACAGGAGAGCTCTCGTGTCTGACAATAGGATAATCAAGATAAAAAATGGCCTGTTTACAAAGAAAGAAATGAGTGCCAGTGCTTCACACTGGCCTGAAGATTTGTGATTCATACAACTAATTAGACCCAAATTAAAAGTCAAAAGGATGTAAATAAACGATTGGCAGCTCAAGTTAATGGCTTACTAACAAGCTGAACAACTGTTTGAATTGGACTCACAAAGCAAACACTTCAAAGAAAAAAAAACACAACTTGGAAAAACACCAAAGGCAAATTTGGAATAGAAGGCACAAAAATGAAACCCTATTGTGTACTCTGTGTAATGAAAAGGAATGGAAGAGCCACATATGGGTCCGGTTTTGTAACAGCACCTGTGCACTGAGGATCAGTCCTGACCACGCTGAGCAACATCAACAACGTCTTCCTAAACTAAAATAGGACAGCTTACCATAATCAGAGTCCTTGAAACACGCGTCCATGTGGTCCTGGTCGTCATCGTAATCCAGACTCTCAATGCTGCTGCTTTTCCTGGGTTTCTTAGGAAGCCGTTTGGTGGGTCGCTTGCTGTTGCCACCGCCCGCCCCCCCGCCCGCCTTCCTGCCGGCCGGCGTGCTGTGAGAGTTACTCTTGGACTGGCTGCTCCACGGTTGCTGCAGGCTGTCTGAAGACGACAGGTTGGCCATGGACAGCATGCCCTGAATGGCCTCCTGTGTGCTGGGAGATGCAGGTGGCTGACTGTAAGTACGTCAATAAAGAATACACAACAACACAGCCATTACACAGCAGTCAGCACGCCGCAGAGGTGAAGAGTAACTCAGAGATATGATCGTCCATGGAAATGTCAGCAGTATTGCTGTATTATTATCATTTGACACCAGCAAAATATAATAAAATGTTAATCTGTAAATACTCTCCATGGAAATATATTCCCACACCTATTATACTATGAAGCTGCTAGGCTGAACATGGAGCCTAGTGCGATCTCTTCATTCTCTGCACTCACCACGTTGTTCTTCAAAGCCCAGAAACAATTTAACAGGGTAAAAAGTAGACCATCACAAGCTGCAGCTGGCAGCAGACTGGGGGGGGGGGGGAGCCAGGAGCCGCCATGAATCAACCGACTGCTGACAGAACCTGCTTCACTTGCTAGATGATTTTTCAGCTCCAAGCGAAGATATAAAAGATCTGCTTTTTCATCCAATTACATCGTTGTTGAGCAAGACATTTGTTTGCCAGTTGTCGCCCATGAAGGAGCATACGACCTAGAATGTGTCTGTTGTAGGGATGTTAAGATTCACAGATTCACATCGGTGCACCGGCATAAACGTTCAAGATGCGAGTGCACCGGTTGAAAGAGTGCACATCGGCTACAGTTTGGGTTGAACTCGCGATGCATCGATTGTAGCGTCTTTGCATCGGTAAAAAAACGATTCATTCATATAAAATCCTCTCATCCTGTCAGCACTCAGCAGAGACGATCTTTGATCTTTGCTTCGCTACGGAGGCCGAGAGTCTCAGTTATCAACACACATGGAAGTCGAGGAGAAAGAGAAACACAGCGCACCGAAAAATACCTACAAATCAAACGTTTGGCAACACTTCGGATTTTTCAAGAAAGACGGTCAACTTGAAAATCGCTCGAAGATTGTAAACGATGCCGTGCCGCTTTAAAGTGCACAAGTAGGCTAGTACGACGTAGGGTCTGCGTCTGAAAAGAAACATATGAAGACATATGAGTTAAATCACTCAGTGAGGTGTTCTGTCAGAGAGAGTGGTGTTTAGTTTACAGCAGCCTGTGGCCAATAATAGTTTAAATGTCTTCCTCACTGTCAGCAGTTATGAAAGACCTGTTTGTGAAAGGTTATTTGTATTCTTTATTGTTCATATAGAAACCACTGCTTTCTGCTCACTGGGGAGTTAGCCTATGAATGAGTGTTAAGCACATCAGGCTGGCAGCTGTATGGGCATTGCACTATGGTAGTTGTTATTTGCACATTGTTAATCATGGGCAATGCATCCTTAAATTGTTTAACTGTGAGGTGTTATAACATTGTACTGTAGCCACTCTGGAGAGTTTGTTAAGGTCAAAAAGAAACAGCATGATGGGATGCGCAGTACTAGTAGAGAGAACCAAATATGTAAAGCACTTTTTTGTTAATTTATGATTTGCTGCATATAAGGAATAAAACAAAAATCCTCTGTCGTACCATATTGAATTGTATCATTATTTTGCATCGTGTTGAATCACATCGTATCGCCCCGAATCGCATAATGTTGAATCAAATCGTATCAAACTGTATCGCAACAGGGGTGAATCGTATCGTATCGCATCGCCTGGTGCTTCAAATGTATCGTTAATGTATCGTATCGTTGGCAACGTATCGAGATGCGCATCGCATCGGCCTCAGTGATGGAGATGCACATCCCTAGTCTGTTGAGAGGAGAAACAAGAGGAACACTGCAGTGTTGCAGGAGCTCAGTCTACCTGTTGGTGCTGTAGTCAATCCCTCCCACTTGCTTGCTCGCCTGCAGTAGGTCAAGAATCCCTGCAGCGCTTCCACCCTTTTTCTTGACCTTAGAGTTGCGACTCTTCACCTCAGGCTTGGCCTCTGTGTCTATGTGCAGCGTCTCTTCATCTGAAGAGTCCACACTCTAAGGAGAAAGAGACAAAAGACACACAGAGGAATAAGTTGTAGCTTCAAAGTTGAGACACTTGCAGCCAAAGTTGTTTTCAATGTGAATTCTCTGATCACATTTTTCAGGTTGTGCCTGTTCATTACTTTTGAAGGTTTTTCACAAAACTGAGCTTTGGACCTCTACTGACCACCTCTTTGTGGTTATTTAGTTTAACACAAATGTATTTGGAAATATGCATGAAGGACTACTTTACGGTCTGTAGGACTACGTTACAGTCTGTAGGACTACGTTACATACAGTCTGTAGGACTACGTTACTGTCTGTAGGACTACGTTCTGTAGGACTACGTAGGACTACATTACGGTCTGTAGGACTACGTTACGGTCTGTAGGATTACATTACGGTCTGTAGGACTACATTACGGTCTGTAGACTACGTAGGACTACGTTACTGTCTGTAGGACTACGTTACGGTCTGTAGGACTACATTACGGTCTGTAGGACTACGTAGGACTACGTTACTGTCTGTAGGACTACGTTACGGTCTGTAGGACTACATTACGGTCTGTAGGATTATGCTGCGGTTATGATGGTATGGTGTCAGTGACCACACAAGCACCTGCTTCATATGCATGCCCCATCTTTTACTTTCAGCTTAGAGGGTTCTTGTTCAGATTCACAACATTGTATCTCTACACTTGGATTTGAGTTTTAAAGCAGCATTGCAGCATGGTTTTGTCATGGAAAGCTTGATAACATGATGGCCAGGAGGGAAGGATTGCCATCTGTAATACGTACCGGTTTCACCAAGGGCTGAAACTTTGGTTTCTTGGCTGGTTGAATGGGTTCTTTAATGTCCGACAAAACTGGAAGAAAAAACATTGACCATTGAGCAACAGCTCAAACACAGGATGCAATGGAAGTATTGCTTCATTTTGGACAGTAAGGCTGGTTGTTAGTGCTAATACCATACTCGACCAAAACAACAATCTATACTTTACTCTGGTGAATACACATTCTAACATATCTGAAATGTCTTTGACAGGGTCTCACTTTGCTATTCTGTGTGGTTCTAGTTATCTAGCTAGGAAGACAATGTCTCAAAGTGCCCAGTCCCCAGATACACAGGTTTTATCATTCTATTGAAACTATCTGTTCACACAAGCACAGTTTAATAAATGTGTACACATAAAAAGCAGAAAACACACACACACACACACACACACACACACACACACACACACACACACACACACACACACACACACACACACACACACACACACACACACACACACTATTAGCTCGTTGTTTGACACAAGATAACTCGTGAGGTCAAGGCCTCCATCCCTGCTAAAAAAAGGGACACTCACAGGATAGATCTCTCTTGACCGCGTTCTTTTTCCGCCTGATGGGGAACTCGTCAATCTTCAGCTCCCCCTCATCTGAGACATACTCGTACTCGTCTCTCACCGGCTTGGATTTGTCCTCTTTTAGGTTTTGTAATGATCCAAAAACACTTGAGTTGGTCTGAGGTTTCAGCATCTTGGAGCTGAAAAGCAAACACAGGATAATGACGCAGTGTTGGAGCTGCTGCTATGATCACTACAGAACACCTGAGAGCGGGGGAAACATACCCCAGCGTCTTCTTGTGAGACATGGTGAAGCTGAATCTGTCTTTATTGCCTGACAGTGGTGTTCTGTCAAATTTGCAATCTTCTTCCATTTTCAGCAGGGAATCTGGTTTACTATTCTGTAAAGTTACACAGGACATATCGTAAGTAAACTTTCACATCATAGCATTTTTACGTTTTACATTTTAGCTCTTTGTTTTGCAGCTCTCATCAACCTGGTGAACATGGTGGAGCATTTATTATTTTTAATGTTTCAGATAATAATTAAATATGATGATTTAATGTTAATGTAGTGTTAGCAGCTAATTGTATTTCCTCCAGAGAAACAATCCAATCAATGAAATCCATGCTGGCGGCTTTCAGACTGCCCATTCAGTCCTGCCGTTTAGCGCGTTATGTTTATTTAATAGTGAAGTCTTTAGTTCAGATGTTTATTCTAAGCTTCATAGGATTGATTTTTATTTTCCTGACATTCATACATTATATTGTACTAGTTGCTTTTATAGTTCATTTCATTTACAGTGAAGATGAATGTACGGTTTCTCTATCTTTTAATTACGACTATCCATTTCTGTATAAGGCCATGCTCAATACACAATACCTGGGATACAATGGGTTCAATTTAAAAGAAAATTTTCAAAATAAATCATGGAACCAAAATTTGAAGCTAATACAGTAGCACATACTGGTTTGGCTAACCAAAAGCTATTGTTCTTCCAGGATTCTTGCTTCTTGTTTCTGAGTTGTTTATGTTCATAGTTGATTGCTTTTATTGTAAGAGGCTTTGGATAAAAGCATCAGCTAAATGTCCTGTAATGATGTTTCTCAGAAAAATTGATATTTCAAACAACACAAAATGCCGCTTAGTACTGTAGCAGCCACCAAATGGCTAGAATCAGCACATGTACGGATGTAACATATGCAGTTATATCGGATGTAACTGCTGTTATTTGACTTAAACTTAGGATGGATGATTAGTACCTGTCTAATCAACTCATTGCAAGACACAAAATGCAATCCCTCTTCTGTGATGGAGAGATTGTATTTAAAAGAGATGAGTGAAATCAGAATGATCACGCATGATATTTTCTGAGCCAACTCAACCTAAACTAAATGTAGGAATGCAGGAATGCCCTGACAATCACCAATGAGCACACTGTGTGGTTAACTGTGATCCAAGAATATCATTTTTCAAAAAATCCCTCTACGACCATTTTGTCTCCTAAATAAAAGGCATGTGAGGCGTGTTATGACCAGAATACTTTCTGTTCACTGAGGATAACATGTAGCATTGCCTCACTGCAGCAGAGATCTTGATGACTCAGCAGAGCATCAGGGACCTCAGGGTCTCTGCTCCAGCTGCAAGTGTTTGATGTGAGGAGATCCTTGGAGCATTCCAGCAGTTTGGCATGGAATGTTCCATGAAACCAAAGCCCTTTTAAAGAAGAGGGCACATGTAACTACTTGGATTGAAGGCGGCCGATGGGGAAGAGGTGTGATTTCACGAGGTGAACTCAACAATACTTTTGGAGGATCTTACATGTTGTTCCTGTTCAGCTTGAACCAGTGAAAACTCTTTGAGTCCTTTTACCAAAAGTCTGAAATTATAAAGGCTTGTGATATTCTTGACTTTTACATGCAGCCATTAGTTTAAATCATCAATCATCGACTTCCGGTTATGGTGGCTCGCTAGAAAGACGCAACTATCAGTGCTCCGCCAATTTCTATCTTAAATACTGTTTTACCCACGTTTTATGACAACCCATCGTATCTACTCTACGGAAAAGAGAGTGAAATGTCGGATGCAGCCGGAAAATCGACTAAAGGACGAACGAAATCACTTCAGTCTAAACTAGAAAACTTCGGAGCATCCAAGCTACTGAATGCTCAGAACGAATTGCAGAGGATGAAGTAAGAATCTCATCCACCGAGGATGACGTGAGCTCCTTGCAAGCTAAGGTGAAAACACTCGAGGCTAAAAACACCAAGCTAGAGGATAAAGTTGAAGACTTGGAGGCAAGATCCAGGTTATCCAACTTGAGACTGGTGAATCTGCCAGAAGACGCCAAAGGAGGGGATGCTTGTGCTTTCCTCGAAAACTGGATCCCAGACGTGTTGAATTTGGACCAGCTATGTTCAAAGTTTATACTGGAGAGAGCTCACAGAATCGGCCAGAGGAGTGATGCTAATGCCCCACCAAGAACATTTATCATAAAATTCCTAAACTATAGGGACAAGATGGTTGTAACGAAGGCAGCCAGGGCAAAAAAACAGATCCTATATAAAGACCAGCAGTGAGATTTTACCCATACTTGGCTGCAGGAGTGCACAAGCGGTAGAAGACGTTCGATAATGTCCGTCAGAAACTACTGAACCTGGGGATCCGGTACGGCATGCTATTACCGGCTCGGCTCCTGGTAACCTACAAGGACAAGTCGCACACTTTTGAGAACCCGTCTGCTGTGGAGAACTTCATCGAGCGGATTACAAGAGAGGCTGGGTAACGTTGTTACAGTATAACTTGAGTCATGACAGCTGGCGTCATTCTATTATTTTAGACACGGGCGTGGCCTTTGTCGAATAACCAGGAAATACACATTTCGATCGCTTCTTCTGTCGTTTACATTCCTCTTTTGGTATATTTGGCTCCATAGGAACACTTTGATGCACATTCAGTACCAGTGTGTGAGGTTGTGGTTGCGATGCCGATATCCGGACGCGTACAGCGCGGACTACAAAAAGACACATGAGGTGACTGGGGATGTCTGTTCAAAACATTGCAAGCTTGAATAAATCATTTAAACCAGTTATTTTTTCCAGACTTATTACTGAATATCGTTGTTAATGTGATACCAAGTCCACCTGAGACCTGTGTACACCTTCAGACAGCCTCCAAGTGAAGCACATGTTGTTTACTCAGTTTGAAAGCAGCGTGGAGAAGTCTTCAGCTGTGGAGAGCTCCGCCCAGGATAAATTGTGATACGACTTCTGTGGCTTGTTCTTGTTGTCAGTCTTATATTTGTATCATATATCGTTATTCATATGATTTGAGACCCGTTTATACTTTCATACAGTCTGTTAGTGAAACATACAGTCTGTCTGAGTTGTTTACACCCATCTCCAACGCAGCATGGAGAGCTGTGGAAAACTGTGATCCGCTCAGATTAAACTGTGATACGACTTCTGTGGCTAACAACCAGCGATAATTTTTAATATTAAAGACTACACACATTTATCCCTTATCAAAACGGTATTCTGCACTTTGCCGCACTTATCCAGTTAAGATGTGACTGTTAACTCGTTTTGCAAAGATAGCAGCAGAAATGTCATTGCTGTGCAGGGATATTTAGACTTTAAATGCTGCTTGATCATTAATGTTGTTCTCGGCAAACAATATTATGAATCCTCTATTCAAACATAATATTCAGTGACCATCGACATGAAAATAACAAAAAAGTTCATGCTGGACTCAAACCCGAGTCCCAAAAGCAATCACTCGAGCCCTGCGCGTTATGAGTGAGCTACGGATCAATACGAAATATTTGATAATCACAGCTGATTTTGTTACATTAACATTGTAAAAAGATTCAGAAAAATTAAACCCGACCATCATTTATAATGTGAGCGAATTTATGTACACTTTAAGCCATATAATATAAATATTATAGTAGGCATTTGCTTTGAAATACTGACTGAGGTCTATATAAAGCCTCATTAAGACCCACCAAGATCAGATATCCTAGTTTATCAGCCTGCGAGCCCACATTATGTTGTGATAAGTGGTCATTTCACATATAAATGTATTTTAGTGCACACATTAAGTTCAAATATGCAAACCAGGCCATGTGTTTCGTTATGCAGTAGCTAGGTATAATCACCGACAGATGGAAAGACAACAATAACAAGGAATGAATATAATAACAACTCAGACAGACTGTATGTTTCACTAACAGACTGTATGAACGTATAAACGGGTCTCAAATCATATGAATAACGATATATGATACAAATATAAGACTGACAACAAGACCAAGCCACAGAAGTCGTATCACAATTTATCCTGGGCGGAGCTCTCCACAGCTGAAGACTTCTCCACGCTGCTTTCAAACTGTGAGTAAACAACGTGTGCTTCACTTGGAGGCTGTCTGAAGGTGTACACAGGTCTCAGATGGACTTGGTATCACATTAAAAACGATATTCAGTAATAAGTCTGGCAAAAATAACTGGTTTAAATGATTTATTCAAGCTTGCAATGTTTTGAACAGACATCCCCAGTCACCTCATGTGTCTTTTTGTATTCCTCGCTGTACGCGTCCGGATATCGGCATCGCAACCACAACCTCACACACTGGTACTGAATGTGCATCAAAGTGTTCCTATGGAGCCAAATATACCAAAAGATGAATGTAAACGACAGAAGAAGCGATCGAAACGTGTATTTCCTGGTTATTCGACAAAGGCCACGCCCCTGTCTAAAATAATAGAATGACGCCAGTTGTCATGACTCAAGTTATACTGTAACAACGTAACCTGTGGCCGTGCCCGGCTAAAAGGCTAACCTGGGCTAACTGTATGTGCAGGTATCATGACTTATTTTCTTTAAGTATATATTTGCGGTCGGGCATCTTGGATATGTCTGGACATATCGAGCTACTTGAAGCTTGCAACTGATGACTGACAGTGACCAAATGTTTTGTTTATATGTTCTGCTGGTCACAAGTGTTTTCTAACAATATATAACATTGGGGTCTGATACCACACATGAGTCGCTAATTACGATAGCCCTGACCTAGCTTTTATTTCTGGGTTTTTTATTACATTTTTTATATTCACACCATACGTCTCAGTATCTAGCCAACGTTGCATGGCGTATTTAAGTTAAAAGTTTGAAAGCAATAGCTTTATGAGGTTGAGTTAATAAGTACTGTAGAGGCCAGCTCTTATGGAGATTGCTGATTTAAGTTAAATCTGGCTCTGATAATTAGCTATTCAGCTACATTTGTGTTAAGCCCTGCAATGGCTGGTTAACAAAACGGGTGTGTGTCGTTTTATGACAAGGGTATGTGGAGCCTTCAGTTTAAAATTGAAGAATGAACGCATCTTTTCATTTTATTTAGGTACTTTTATAATCTTGAATTTTGTGGCATAACATTTGTTGGCTCCTCCTGAGCTCACTGCCCCTTAGATATGTATGGTGGATCTACTTTAGGTGGGATTTCTTATGATTACATGGCGGTTAGTAAGGTAAAACAAAGGTTAGGAATAGAAGCATAGTTGAGCTGAAGCACGTGCTGTATTAGTACAGTGACTGTCAGCTATAAGGGGAAGTGTCAACATGAGGAGGGGGGTGCGGCCCATTGGGGTGGATGCATTTGGGAAAGGGGTTAAAGTTCACAGCTTTGGATGTGGTTTGGAACAACCGTGTTATGTTTCTTAATGTTTTTTAAATGTATTTCTTATTTGTATGTACATGTGGGTAACCTAATCTGTGTCAAAGATCATGTCGCAGGGTTTGGAGGTTAAATGTACTTCCTGGAATTGCAGAGGCCTGCAAAAACGTAAAACAATTAAACAGGTTATGAATAGAGTAAAAAAGTAGAAAAAAAAGTAAAAGGTCTGCAATCTAAAATTGTTTTTTTGCAAGAGACACATTTACTGCCAAAGGCTGATATTAGAATTAGGAGGAGGTTGGCGGGATGTGTGTATTCAGCAACATCTTCTACTCTGGCAAGGGGTGTTATGACGCTAATTCATAAATCAGTAACATTTCAGGTAACAAATGTAATCAAGGACAAGGCTGGTAGATACGTGATTGTTCAGGGTACTCCACTAACAGAGAACTTGAATCTAGTTCATGTATATATGTCCCCAATAATGATGATCCGAAGTTTTTTAGGGACCTGTTTTATACACTTTCAACATTTACTGGTAATTACATCATAGCAGGGGATTTTAATTGTGTATTGGATCCAACAAAGGATCGGTCAGGGGGCATATTTAACCACACACCAAAAGCAGGGAAGTCTTACTTAATATTATGAAAGATTTCAATTTGAAGGACATCTGGAGAGAATTAAAGCCTGATGCTGTAGAGTATTCTTGCTATTCTGCTTCTTACAAATCGTATTCCCGTATTGATTACTTTTTGATATCAGCAAATGTGGCTTCTAAAATCAAAGACGGCACTTATGATGGAATCCTTATTTCGGACCATGCACCAAACTCACTGCTTCACTCAAGGCTGGTGAGAGATCCTTCTAAATGGCGAATCCAACAAAAATGGTTGCAAGACTCAGACGTATATTGGCAAACCAATTTATTTATATTGTGTCCCGTATCTTGGCAAACCATTTGATTTAGATTTTGAGACAAATACCTCGGAAACATCAGCATCTATAAGATGGGAAGCTTTTAAAGCATGTATTAGAGGCCACATTATTAAGTAGAGTGAGGCCTTTCAGAAACCCTGCCCTAAAGTACAACAAGAACTGCTAGTACTGAGTAGGTATGGGAACGATTAATCGAATATTCAAAATTATTCAGGTATTCGAATATGAGTTATGAATATTTTATTATTATTTATTTATTTTTTTTCTTTTTGGGAGGGGTGCCTAAGTTGATGACATATTATCAAATGGAATAATTCAATGTATACGACAGTGCCATAGCTAAATGTGTTAGGTCTAAAGGTGTGTTTTGCTCCGCTCACCGGTCCCTCACAGCGGGCAGAGCTGCAGGTGCTGATCTCTCTCTCTCGCGTCCGGTTATACTTAACTCGCGTTTATGTCCAGATCCATCAGATCTAGCTAGTTCGAGCTAATGATATGGCTGCTGCCCCTCCCTACACGCAGATCACGCAGACTCAAACCTCATCTTATGCCCAAATTCCAGCTGAGAGGGTCTTCTCTACAGCTGGCCTGATTGTGAATCGCCTCCGCACCCGCCTCTCCCCTGAGTAGACATGCTCATATTCTTAAAGAAGAATGAGTATTGAATAGCTGCATTCTGTGATAGGCCCTGTTAGAGGTTGTTGATCTCTGTTGTGATAGGGTTACGTTACCCTAACCCGTTATGTTGTTCGTGTATGATCCCTCTTTCATTTAAAAACCAAGTTGTGTTTTAAGCATGAAAGCTGTAGGCCTTTAGCTGTCAACTGTTCAAACTGTGATCACCAGTTCAATACATTTGACAAATTCGACTTGGTTTCTATACTTATTTGAACATGTATTTATTTATTTTTCAAAATTAATTAATTAATTATTTTTTTTGTAAATTTCTTTCCCACATTTTTTTTTTTTTTTTTTATAGGATATGTACATTTCGGTTAACCGTTTTTTTGGGGGTCGAATACTCGAATACACATTGGCTTTCAAATTCCCATCCCTAGTACTGAGGTCCCAGTATAATGAATGATCAGCTTCTA